>SNVD02008556.1:0-107561 GCA_013180625.2 Boswellia sacra
GCTTCTAGCGAAAAATAGTAAATTATTTTTATTTACAATAATTGATACTACCAAATTATTTTCGTCTTAGCTTCATGAACAAGTTGTTCAATAAAATTTATTAACAAAAAAATCTCTCGTTGCTTATAAAAGAATCATGGACGAAATTGATGATTCGTTTAGATTTGCTTTTACAACAGAAATTAGGATAAAATATGAGTGTGTTCAACTAAATTAATTCAACCAAAATAAAATTAAAAAGTATTTAATAAATAACTAGAGGTTACATTTAGATTGTTATTTAAAAGGGAAAGAAATCTATCGTTCATATTCTCATAAACTTTTATTGGGAAAAAAAAAAACTCAAACAGAGAAATGTTTAATACGTAACCTTTTCTTGTATTTTTTAATTTTTTTTAACCAGAGTATCGAAACCAAATCTTCAAACAAATTTTACTAGCCGTCATGTTTTAATTTCGATGTAGAATATATGTTTATCAATAACATAAGCTTCTTTCTAACTAGTGGAAAGGGATGACACGTAGGGCAAGAGAGATCATCAAAAATTTAAAAGCTAATGTATAAAAGCTGGCATTAGAATATTGCATTTTTCACATGCACGTTGATGTCTATTTCACAACGATAAGAAACAATTAGAAACGATAAGAAACAATTAGAAACTCATAATCATTATCTTTTTCATATAATTATATATTTTAATCATGTTCTTGCTCTTGAACGCCCACGGCCGACATTTTTTCGATCCTGAGTATAAAAGTATCCATTTCTACGCATGTCGACACTCTTATGTTTTGGGATTATGCGTGCAATATTTTGGTCCAGTATAATTTTGCTAATTGAACTGTAGGACTTAATGGCAGACTCAGAAATTTTATTTAGAGGGGGCACCATATAGTTTAGAATTAAAATAAATGTGTAACTAAATATAATAATTAATCTTTAATTTTATTTAAAATAATTTTTAGATAAATAAAAAATTATATAATTTTTTTATTTTTGATCTTATATATGTGTGTATATATGTGTACGACTAAACTAATATATTATAGTTTGAAAAAGTTTTTTAACATATATATATATATATGTTTTAAAGTCTTTTGATTATAATTAAATTAATATGTTTTGAATAACATTGTTTTAAGACTTTATATTTAATATTTGGATTTTTATAATCTATAACTACAAAATTTAATTTTTGTACTATTTGATTATCTAAATTTTAAGATTATAAGTTAATTAATATATTAATGATGAATTGAATTCAAAGAAAATTATAAAAATTTAGATTGATGATATAGTGTACGCATATATTACACATAATCTTTCAAATCCATTATGATTATTTATATTCTAAATACCTTCTAAATAAATTGTATGAATATATAAATCATTATATTTCAATAATGCAATAACATAAAATAGAGACACACGAGTGAACCTACCCAATTATGTAACTCTAAGAGAATTTAGTAGAAACAACACTTAAAGCTAAAGATGAATCCAATAGCATGAGAAATAATTGTTAAAAACAGGTAATTTTTATAAGAAAGTATATTTGTTAAAATGAAGTAATTTTATATAAGGGTATATTTGTGATAGTTGAAATTTAAAGGGGTGTAACAAAATTTCAAATTTTTAGTGGGGGCCCGAGCCCCCTCTGGTCCAAGTGTAGGTCTACCCATGGCTCCATCTTACAATATAGAAACCAAGCTATTTTGAAAAGGTATTGAAAGGGAATTATCTTCCCTTCAAGGCCCAATCCCATACATAGTTGAGGAGAAGTCGAGCTTAGTTTAGTACTTAACCCTCTAAAAGGCCTTTTTAGAATTATACAGACCAAATCCTTTAAGCCTAGCCCACTAGATCCCTTATTCACCCTTATTCTCTAGATGAGACAAAATTAATGAAAAGTGAGAGGGATGAGACAAGGGTTGCCGGCATTCATGTTGTGAGCTGGAAGCCCCACGTGGGACAGAGAAAAGAAGAAAGAAATTCATAATGAAAGGGGGAGGTAACATGAAAAATCCAGGAGGTAAAGAGTGGAAGCTAGCTTAAAAAGTAGAGGGGGAGCTTTATATAGAGAAGAATGAGGAGCTTGGAGATAGAAAACTAGATGGCATGGTGGAGTTTGAGTTTCCAAGAGAAGAAACCCCAAAAGAGAAAATAGATGCTGCTAGAAGCAATCCAGAATGGTGGACGTCACAGGTGAGGGGGGAAACTCGAGAATAGCCTTGGGGAAAAGAATGGAAGCTTCTGATGAAGATAAATAGAGGGAAAATAAGCTTCCTAGGGGGAGATTGGGCCCAGAACAGATCAATTGACACACTGGGAAACTTCTTCTCAAAGCTCTCCCCATCTTCTTCTTCTTTAATCTATTTACTTATTATATTTTTATTCATGTCTGATTTACATTCAATTATTCACTGATTATCTAACCCTTGCTTACTCAAACAAAATTTGGGACTTGACTTTGGCATCGGAGTGCCTTTGCAGGTACCCATCCCCTCCTCTATGTGGTGGGACTACAACCAATTGGAAATAAAGCTAGTTTTGTGTGAGCTGTTTCTTGAGTAACGGGGTTGAGAATGAATATGTAGTTCAATTCAACCTGAGGTACAATTTTATGCACTTTCAGGTATACAGACGAGGACACCAATCTAACCACTTGATTACTTAATTAAGTCAATAATTAAGTCAATAATATGAAGAATAACAATACGAAAATATTTAATTTAAATAACCAAAAGTTTAGCTTAAAGAATGATTTACCTAAACTCTTACTCCTTCTATGTTTATATGGAGTTTGTAGAACTTAAAATCTTGGATTTATGTTGGTCTGTATCCAACTAAGTCAATGAAGGACCCATGATTTTATCAAAGAGGGGAAACCTTTAATATTTTATAGTTTATAATCCTTTTAATAAATATTGATGGTATGAGAGAATTTATTTTATACCAAAGAGAAACACATATGGAGATAATGAACATTACCCCTCCGAAATAACCCTAATACAATAAATTAAATGCAAAAAATTAGTATTTTATAATTATCAACAATCTTACATATTTATAATCGTCTCTAATGCATAATTTATATTTTGAAAATTTTTCATAATTATCTTATTGTCAATACTATAAAAAATACCTTTATTTATAATCTAAAAAACTAGCATTGTAGTCCAAAATTTAAGTTTTAGGTCTAGGATTTACAAGCAAATCTTATGCATTAATCAAACACAAGCTTATTTTTTAATTAGTATACAGGAGAAGCTCATATAGTTATAAATTTTAAAATATTTTTCAATTATATTATTGGTATAAAAGAAGAGTCTATGAGTAGTATTAGACTAAAAGCAGATAGACTATAAATGTTTGACAGACTAATAATAAGAAAAATGAAAAACAATATCTAAAAGTTAGTAAATGTAATAAATGTTTGAGAGACTATACAGGAGAAGGGTTTAATTATAATCTAATAAATGTAAAAAAAAAAAAATGTTGAAATTCTATGGGGGACCCGAGCCCTGCTCCCTTCCTAGCTCCGCCTATGAACTATGTGGCAATTTCCATGTAAAGTGAGTGGTCCAAATGTATCCTAAAATTTAATATCCATCTTGCATGATCCTTTGCTTTTATGGGATTTTCAATTTTTGTCAAATAACTAGACACATGGTGGCTATCCATAAAAGATGGGAGATTGTGAGTAATGGTTAACATGGGCTCCGTATTTTTACAATGCTAAGCTATAGGTTTTTATTAGCGGGTATCTTGCATCATATCATTCATTCATTATGCCTCCTTGATCCATTTGCTTGATCTTTTCTAACTAGGTTGAATTGATACGAGTTTTATGGATCAAATTGTCATCAGTTGCATGTGTATTTCACCTTGGTTTTATTAGTGCCACCCAATATATTTCCTTGGATTGATTTGGGACCTTCTTAATCTTAGAAATCATCTTAAACTTCAGTAGGTCATACTATTATATAGAGTAGTTCTATTTAACCTCCCTCTATTTCAAAATTAAAAAAGAGAAAAGTTGTAATAAAAATATAATAAGTAAGATAATTAACATCAACTAGATTGACTTAAACCAAAAAAAAAATCTTAATTTCTTTTTATATATCTTTAATCTCTTTAATTCCATTATTTTCTCTTACCATATCAACTTAATCACTTCCAACTATGTCAACTCTATTTCCAGTTTATTGTGTTTTATCTAATGGTAATCAACATCCAACTATCTTTCTTTCTCTATAACTTTCCATTGCCAAATCATCCACATACTAGTGTATTATCAACAAATTGTTTTAAAAGAAACATAATTTACTATTAGTTTCCCTTTGAAATACCAAAACTAAAAAAATAATTTGATTGATTATTTTGTTTATATGGATGTGAAGAATTCAATAAGAAAAGGGAAATAATTGATTACCTACCAGGAAGCCTTTTTATTTATTTATAATTCCTTCAACTTAGGAACTACAAGAAGACAAAAGAAAAACATTCAGATACCATTAAGGTATCAAATAATAATTTTATTAAAGATTAAATTTAGGAGAAAAAGTTAGACACCATTAAGTCAAATAATACTTTATTTAAGTTTATTGGGAAAAAAATAAAAATTTGATATGGAAGGTAATTGATGAGGGATTGTTTAAAAATATTCAAGATTACAATTACATCCTTATTAGATTAGAGATGGGATCCAATGAGATAAAAAATGGGGGCTGAATAAAATTACTCATTATATATTCATTAATATTAAAATGGGACAATATCAATAAGTATCCTCGAGTTTTGACTTAATATCAACTTCGGAATGATTATGCATTTTTCATCAATCACACCCTTAAAGTTGTCTTCAAATCATCATCTTCACCCCTCAAATGATCATTTTCAGGGGTGTGATTGATGAAAAATGAGCAACTTCATGGGTTTGATTGATGAAAAATGCATAGTCATTCTTCAATTAAAATCAAGCCAAAACTTGAAGGTACTTATTGATATTGTCCCATATTAAAATCCACATGTCACCATATTCTCAAAACGTTAGACAAAATTTGGTGAATGGAGGATGTTGGTTCTAGAATTATATATATCTTAAAAGAATAGTTGTATTTAGTCTCTACCATTTAAATCACTAGAGTCTAAATCTTATTTTTAAGTTTACTATTTCAAAATTTTTAAATTGATGTTGTTTTCTTATTAAACCCTAACTAATTCTCAATTTATCCTCTTACTATAGGTTTAACTTTTGATCGCATCAACATGCAATCTTACAATCTTAGCTTTCTTTTTTCTAGCTTCAAACATGAGTAATAATGAGCATGTGTTGTGGAGAATACCAGTGAAACAAGAGTTGGGACTTCAAGGCCTAACCCTCCAGATCAAGATAAATGTATTGGTAGCTTGGAAGTCACAATGGAGAACATGAGGAAATAAATTGAGAAGCTAAGAAACCAACTCAAATGACTCTAAAGTTGCAACAGAATATCAGAGGATAACACCAACCTTCCTCTACTGTTGGGGACGCAAAATCCAACATCGGCCCTTCACCTAGGAATCGGTGCTCCCTTACCCAATATTGGCCTCCTACCAAAAATAGATTTTTGCTATCCAACTTTGGCCGAGCACCATCCTTGATCATCAGGATGGTCCTTTATCTACCAAGAGTTGATTGAATGAAGGTGATCGAACCTACATTTTAGCAACTTGCATGAGCAAAGTAAATATTGTAAAAGATGAGGAGATAGTTTGATCAAATTTGTAACAAGGAAATATTATCAAAATGTAACATAACATCTAGAATCTACAAAACTAAATATTCAATTTCCAACCAAATATCTGAACTTGTAAATTAATACATCAACGGAAAACATGTAAGGTGAAACCTGTTATAAGTTAAGGTAAAGTTGTAACAAAAAAGATAGAAGTTTTAGCATGACATCTAAATATAGACAAATCAAATTTTCAACTTATAATCAACTTGAACTTATAACAAGGGACGATGAACTTGTAAATATAACGTTAACTTTTAATATGTAACTTTAAACTTTTACATCAAGTTTAACAAAAGTTATAACAAGTAAAGTTAAACTTGTAACATGACATCTACATATATAGCAAAATTAAATGTTCAACTCATAACAATGAATGATATACTTGTAAAATATAATGTTGACTTGTAATAAGGAATGTCATTGCAACATGACACATAAATGTAGAAAAATCAAGCGTTCAACTTGCAAACATATAGAAATTTAGGAATTGTAACAATTAGTAATTGTTCCATATGTCAATTGTGTAACATATTATAAAGTGTTTGATTTAAAAAAAAATAATTATTTGATAATTATAATTACGTCCCAATTAGTTTATTTATATTTTTTTATTTGGTGAAATATCACAGACTACCCTATGTTTAGGCTTAATTACATGCGCGATCACCTTTTGCCATTTTGTACTAGCGCCTATCTCTAACTTTTTGTAAAGTCATCATGGGCCACTGTTCCATTAATTTTTTCTATTAAATACCTATAAGTAAGTTGAATGTTAAGGGTTATAATGGTCATTTAATAATGCACAATCAATAATATATAATGTAAACTAAAATTTGCAAGTGCTAGGATTCAAACTTGGGATTAACAATTTAAAACATTAAACTTCACTATACCACCAAGCCAAAGGGATTATTTGATTTTGAATGAAAAAAATATATTTAACCTAAATCTAAGCCAAAGCAGCCCAAAACCAAAAGAGAGGGGAGCACATCCCCAACAACTGATCTTCATCTCCCTCAAAAAGCGGATCCCAATCTTCAAACTCTTGAAAACCTAGAAAACAAATCTAATGATGAGAAAACCCACTTGTCATTATCCCTTCTCAATCTCCATTGGTCACTCCTTCACTCTTCTTCTCTCTCTCCAAACTCCTCTCGATTAACTTCTTCTTCATTCAATCCAAAATTTCTTCTATATGTTCTCACCTACTAAACAAGGTGAAGGTTCCTATACCACCAGCACAAACCAACCACCACCATTATGGGTAACACCCATTGAAACCACTACCATAGACACCACTATTAGTCCACCAACCCCCAGTGTCAGCTCAGGCGGTTGTTAATGACGGTAGTGAGAAGAAAGATTAGACGATAAAGAGGAAGAGGGAGTTGGACAAAGGCTTGGGCGTGAATAGGAATGAGAACAAGAATGGGAATGGGAATGCAAATGGGGTGGCTCTAGCAGCGCAAATTGACACAAATTGACACAAATTAGAAGTAGCACTAAGGAGATATTAAGGAAGGAGGTTTTATTGTCGGATTATTATTATTATTATTATTATTATTATTATTTTGTAGTTCAATCCCTTAAAATCAGTATTATAATAAACAATAAACTTTGTGCACACTAAATTCAAGTAAGAAGTTGGTGTGCTGGTAAGGTTAAAAGTGTTTTCTTGAATATTTTGAGTTTTGAATTGTACGAACTTTTATAAAAATTTTTTTTGAACGGTATTTTGATAATTACAGTGATTTTGGATGGAAAAATGATGTCATTTAATTAAAAAAATAAGAGAAGGGTGGTGCATGATGACTTTACAAAAAGTTAGAGGAAGGCGCTAACCAGTGGTGGAGCCATTAAGGGTGAACAGGGGGCAATTGACCCCGCTGATGGTTGTAAGTCCACTAAATTTATATATTACTTTTTACTTATTGCAAACTTATACTTGTTTCTCTTACATTATTGCCCCTATATAAATATTTTTCTTTTATGATTGCCCTCCCAAAAATGAAAATTTTCTTTAGAGCCCATTTACTAAGCCCAAGTTTCATTGTTACA
The DNA here is from genome assembly GCA_013180625.2 of Boswellia sacra. Taxonomy (NCBI): domain Eukaryota; kingdom Viridiplantae; phylum Streptophyta; class Magnoliopsida; order Sapindales; family Burseraceae; genus Boswellia; species Boswellia sacra. The sequence continues at coordinate 7,842 of SNVD02008556.1, forward strand.
AGTATATAGAAAGAATAATAGAAGTCAAAGGTTACCATTACATAAAATAAAAAAAAAAATTCTCTCTCTCTCTCTCTCTCTCTCTCTCTCTCTTAAAACTCCTTGTTTCACACAAAGGCATAATCAATAGTACACTAAAAATTTTAAAATTCAAAATGTACTCTAGCATAAAACATAAAGCTTCTTTGCTCTTTCCCATAAACTACTTTACTCTTTTTGTTAGATGATTTACTCTCGCTTTTGTGTTGTCGTTTTTATAAGTAAAACTTTCAATAAACTCATAAATGTATATTATAATTAGTTTAGACTAAAGTTTATTCATGACATGTGATAGTCAATTACAATTACAAAGGAATTATAATATTTGTTTCATGAGCTAGTTTTAGTTTTTATATGTAAATCTTTTCAATAGATTTATATTATAGTCAATTTAGGATAAATTTTATTTATTACATTTGATAGTTTACAACTATAAAAGAATTATAATATTTGTGATATGTGTTTGTTTTGGTTTTCTATATGTAATTTTTCCGATAGAATTACATTATAGCTAGTTTAAGCAATATTTTTTTAATGAAATTTGATAGTTCATAATTATAAAAAAATTTGTGTCATGAGTTAATTTTAGTATTTATAAGTATTTAAATTAACTTATGGTTTTAATTTTGGATATATATGTGATGTTAAATGATATTATTTTAATATTGCTATTTTGCTTATGTACTAAATTTCTTGTGTTCTAAATAGTATAAAATATAAGATGAAAACTTATGGAATATTGCGTAACACCTTTCATTATAAACAAGACAATGATTCATAATCTTCCCTAATTTATATTTTAAAAACATTATTAGATAATTTTAGTATATAAATTAACTCTAAAGTCAAACAAATTATTGATACAGTGCTTTAGTTTATCAAAATGTATTTGAGACATATTAAATACCGAATAATCAATTAATGAACTCAAGATTTAAGTATTTAAACCCAAAAGACAAAGCAAAGTTTCTGGCTCTGCCAATGGCATTAATAGAAAATGGCAGAAGATGATTGCATGTGTAAGTAAGCCTAAATGTAATGTTAATTTGTGGCATTTGCCCTTTTTTATTTACTAATTCAATTAATGTACACATAAGTCATGATACTAGATAATTGACCAAAGTATTTGTGAGCGAGGCTTCCACCACACTCCAAGTGATTGCAACCTTAGCACTACTTTCCAATGCAAGTCTTTTGAAACTTTGGGATCAAAAGGTACAAGTCACGAAGACTAGCCAAGAGATCATAGAGTCACCATCCGGGATATAACAACAAGAATTTTGGGTGATGACAATCTAATCACTTGCTTTTGGATCCAAACTGCCTTCACCTCTTCAAAGATGGATTCAAGAAGTTAGGTACAGATCTTCAATCTGCTCGGACAAAGTTTGGCCTCCACTATGGTCTATCAAGTTCATGGTTTTAATTTGTTACCTGTTGTTTATCTTAATCCTAAGTCTGATTAATACACAATCAATTTTTTCTTATTTATTACATGTGGGGTGTCAACAGTTTATATCCATTCATAGAAAGAGGGGAAGGAGAATATAGTACATGTCCATTCAAACATGGGAAAAATGGGAAAGGAATTACAACTATTCACCAGAACATGTAAAAGTAAATGCAAGAAATAAATAAATAAAGTCCAAATAGGAAACAAAATCAAATAAACACTTCTAATCCTCCAAAGCAAATCTCACCACCAAAACTCAAACGGGCCTTGCTTTGGAAAATGTATCCTTCACCACTACAACAAAAAGAACATATGGTCGCATTCCATCATTGCTACCGAAAGTGTTTGGTAGCATTAAAGCACAAGCTATTGTATGCCAAGCAACTAAAAGTCTTTGGATTTGGTTGCATTTATGTGAGGCTATGAATTATTCATGGGTAGCATGTGTGAAAAGATATTGAAGTTTTTCTGTAACAATCATAGAAAGCTATTAAGATCCTTCTCGTAGCATATTAGTAAGGCTATAGCTTCAATTTTTAGAGCATTTTAATAGGGCTATTATTGATCTTTTTATAGCATATATTACTAGCTGTAAATAATTCTTTCATATTAAGTATAGAATGCTACAAATGAACTTTTTATGGCATGCATAGAATGCAATGGAAAACCATTTTGTAGCATACACATATAGCTACAGACATGGATTTTCTAACATGTAAGGAATCCAAATTTTTTTTTTTCTGTAGCATCTAGTTGGAAGGTGGTAACTGAGTTCTCATAACATTATACAAATGCTACTATAATATGATTTTGTAGCATGTCACTATTATAACAATTATTATGAATGTTTTACGATTATTAATGATATTTAAACTATTTTAACAAAAATATTTCATTCATCATATTTCACTAATATATAATGATGAAGTACATCTTAACTAGCATGTATCAAAGTTACACAAATATATATATATGTGTGTGTGTGTGTGTGTGTTAAAAGTTTACCATACAACTCTCACGCTCTAGGTACAACATACATCAAAGACCTCACATACATCATAGATCTTTTGGATGCTTGGTTTATAAAATCCAAAGTCAAAATTAATATGTAAGTCTTAGCCATTCAAAAATAGATCAACAAAATATTATTCCTTCTGTAATTCCCATCCTGCACTTCTTCTATATTTTTATGATCTGCATCATTTATTCAAATGAAATATAATTATTTATATTTCAAAGAGGAAAACAACATAATAGTCTAAAGATATGTTGGGATATATTATTGTTGTTGTTTTAGCTTTCTTACACAATCACAAAGTAATAGAGAAGCAAAGAGCAGTAGACTTGGAAATGCATATGAAACTAAAATGTAATGAACTTAAGGCAAATAATGTAATGAACATACTTTAAACTTAGTAGTTGTTTTTTCTCTCAAAATTAAATTCTTTACATTTATTGATTGTCTTGATGTTGTCAGGTTTGAGCATCAATCTTTCTTCTTCATTTTTTGCTCACTTAATTTTTTTAACAAGCCTTGATTTGGGAGACCTCCAAAGTGATCCCATCTCCTTAAACACTTTTTTTTTGTCACTTTTCTTCCAATTTGTATCTTGTATGCAAAAATAAATAAATAAATAAATAAAATGGTTAATAGATTGATTATTTTACATATACATTGTATAGATACCAAACTTAGGCATTTAGACCACACCTAAATAGTTTTCCATGGAATTTTTATCTTCTCTTCTGGAAGCTTTCTCCAATTTGAAAGTGTAAAAAGAATATGCTCTCCAACTAGACATCCTAAGAATGAAGACAACATAACAGATTGCTCTCCAATAGGCTAAACATATTCATTAAATTTGACTTCAATTCAATTATCACCAATTAGAGCAATGTTTTTCATTTTTGTCGTACTTCTCTTTCGCTTAACTGCATGCAACTCTTCTAGTTGATCTATTGAAGCCATAAGAGCTAATCTTCCTCACAAAATCCTATTTATAAAAGGAAAAATAAATTGGTAAAAGATAAATTTTCTTATCTTTCTCAACAATAAAATAAAATTTTAGGCAAAAATTAAAATATTGAAGTTAAAATTAAATAAATATAAATGCAAATAAAATGACCTCTTACCTTTAAACTAAAGTGATGTCTTTTTATGATTCATTACCCATTCAGAAACAAATTTAGTGAAACATTAAACAATCCCTTAACTTGATATATATTAATAACCCAAATCCAACAAAAAATGCAACATTAAATTCAACTAGTGAAACATTAAACAAAAACTTATTAACCTTTGATTGGCTGCTGGAAAAAAAAAAAAAAGCCTTAACTTGATATAAGATAACTTATTATTTTGAAATTCTATTTCTTCTTTCTTTGTCCGTAAAGCAATGTTTGACAATAGAAAAATAAAAATCTCCCAATACACGCACCATCTTCAATATTTTATCATCAAAATTAAGCTTACATACTGGATCACTTGGGGCATATAATATATATTCTATTCTATTCTTCAACAAACCACTCAACAAATTAAGTATATGCAGTGATACGCAATAGAACATCTACTCCTTGAATATATAAAAGACAAAGATTTTTATTATGTAACACTATAACCTTCTATTCATAAAATAATGATTAAATTAGCTTGAAAAAGAAAGCCATTGCTAGCTAAAGCACTTGATCCATTAAACTAAAACTCGCTCTGTTTATTACTTATATTTGCATCAAGTCTAGAAGGAGGGTAGATACATTATCCATGCTTAATTAACCAAGTGATAATGCTCCAAAATTACTATAAGGCAATGAGACCCAAGGAGCGAGACAATAGTGAAAATCACATAGCTTTTGCACCCTTTGGCATGTAAAATCTACTTTCCTCTGTTTTCTTGAAATTTACCTGCCATCTGTGGTTCAAATTAAATATAACATTTTAATTTTCTAAGGTGAAAACAATATTCTACAAAATAATGTTGAAATAATTAAAAAACAAACAGTAGTAGAACTCCATGACATGAAGAGAAGCAATATCATCAAAATTATCAGCTGAGATTAACAAAGATTTATAATGGACTGAAATATGAAAAAAAAGGCAATTGAAATGCTAAAAATTATGCAAACAAGAAAGAAATTACATAAAAATTAGCCTAACTATTATAATCTAGCCTTTATCTATATAAATCAATCCAAATACAGGAAATCCATGAGAAAAAATTGGAATTTTAAGACAAAGTATCAATGTATCTGCTGAAATGATTCTTAAGAACACCCAATATTTGATAAAGCTCAAAGTTGTAGACAAATAAGAGAACCTTTTGATGGGGCTGCTCTCTTTTCCAAAGTTAGGTTGAGATTAAGAATCGTTCAACTTAAACATCCAATTAAAATACAAACAAAACAACATGCAAAGTTGAGAAAATACAAAAAAAGAAAAGATCGTGTTTACCCTCTCCACTTTTTGTGTAATGCTTTTCTTGGTTGGGATTTGGATCTTCAATCCAAGAGATACCTACATATCCATTGTTCCAATCAGATTCAAAAAGTTATAAAGAAATTAAAAGTGAATGAACCATTTTAAGATTTTATTCATTTTAAATATAATATAATTAGACAAACAATTGTTAAAAATTCAATTTTATTTTATTTTAAATTTAATTTACAAAATTTAGAATATAAATTAAAATACATCATCAACAAAATAAAGACCTAAAATATTTCTCAAAAGTAATGAAATTTATATAAATTAATGCGTTTTTCCATCTTAAAGTTTATATGTCATTCCCTCCAATCCACATACCCTCTTCATGCTCAACAAAACCATCTCCAAAGCTACCATCAACAAGCTTTTCCTATAGAATATAGAATTTATAAGTGCCGAGATAAATACTGAGTCCATGCACCCAAAAAAGACATGTAATACAGAATCTTAGTTTATTTAAATTGAAACTTGAAACGCTTGACAAATTTGCACAAAATTAAGAACTAAATTTTATAAAAGCATTGATTGAAATAGAGGAAACAGAGGAGGGCCACTAGCTTTTGTTATGAAAAACACAGGAAACAGATAAAACCTTAGATAACATTCCCCACCCTTCCACTTTCCTGCTACAATCAATCAAACGATGATTTCAAATTCCTCATTTTCAATGAAATATTGATGGCACAACCCATTATGCCACCACCAGCTAGCATACAAAGAATTAAATAAAGTTGCAGGTAGGAGAAAAAACAGTCATATTGAGAAAGATCAAGAAATGGAAATAGTAATTAATAAACAACCTAACTATATTATCATACATATCTAAGAATCTTGCAATTTAATGGGAAAATAAATAACTATTCAATAATAAAACTACAAATCGATAAGACAGACAATAAACAAATTGTACACTAAACAGAAGAAAAGCATCAACCTGAAATCTCCATCCTTGTCAAAGTTTAGTTTAAGAAGATCTGCATTTGACTCAAATTTCTCTAAGATTCAGATTAACATCTCCTACATACTCTCATTAGATTAACATCTTTTCTTTCTTCTCTAGGTAGATTTAGATTGTACACCAGTTTTCATCCAGAAAAATAGTCCATTGAGACAAGAAATATTGTTGATTGGTAGAAAATGACAAGAAACTTTTGTGAATTAGAAGAAAACAACAATATATTCCATTTATGATAGCCCAAACAAACAGTTATAAAGCATAATAATTAACCAGAATTGCCCATACTTAAAAAAAATTAATACGAATTGAGTTTAATGTTTTGAAAAAGAAAACACACACACACACACAAACACACACACACACACACAAAGGCACTGATAAAATACGGCAAACAAGAAATAAGTGAGGATTCTTATTTCGTTGCTGTGAGGAAATCTGAGGCCCAAATCCCAGAAATATCAAGGACTAATCCATAAACTACAGATTCTCTAATCACCCTCTGCCTTGCATTTCATAAAATCAAAGTAATTACTACTACCTAATGGTGTAAACAGCAGCAACAAGACATTACTCATGATAAGAGATATTTAAAATATAATTTAGATATCTACAGATTTTAGCAAAAATCATGAAATGATAACTTGAACCAGAGACTTAAAAGAAAATGGACTGAAGCTAACAAGAGAGATAGAATTATACAATCAAGATGTATTCAAAAGTTAAGAGTAAAGAGCCTCAAAAGGAAAATTTTGTTATGCTTTGAAAATGATAACCTTAATGAAGATGATGAGCAATTCAAGTCATGGATATCAAAGAAGATCAAATCAAGCTTAAAGACTTTATGAGAAGACATCAAGGCTTTTGGGTGGAGAATTCGGTCCCTCCTTGGACACAATATGTACTATTTTCCTTATCACCAGATGGCTTTGTTTCCAAGGTAGAAGAAAATCACTTTATCGAGGTTAAAAATTCATAAAAGAATACAAGGATAATGGATAACAAAGTCGCATACCTTGTATAAGCTATCAACCTTGAAAGATCCATCGGCCTTGATTCTAGGCATAAAAGCAATAGAAATAAGAATAAGGTAACCAAATCTCACCAGAAATAAGCCTATCGCTGGTGCATAACGGTCCAAGGACAGAGCCATCTCCTTGACCACCAGATTGTTTCGGATACATAGGCAGTTACTAGCTACGCTTCCGATATTCTTCTTCCATGAAAGGAAACAAATTTAGAAGAAATTATGAAGCAAGATGAATTAATGAATCTTTTTTCGGATGCCAAACGAGCAAATCACGGAGGATGCAAGGGCGAGCGACGATGGATTGGAAGCGGAGAGTGGAGTGGGAAGATGTTGATGCGGAGGTTTGAGATCTGTTTTTGGGGGGTTTAGCCGGCATTTGGTGCTTTATAAAATTAGGGTTTTAAGAGAAAGGGAAAGAAGAGGATTTATAGAAGGGTGATATGTATCAAAACGACACAGTTTCAAATGACCAATTTATTTTTTTAGGTTACTGTATGTTTTTGTTGAAAGTAGCTAATTAAAGGTGGGAGAAAGAATGTTGCTGATTAATTTTTTAATTAACAATAGCTTTTTCTCAAATGCTATGGTTTTATTATCCTTTAGTTGCATTCTGCAAATGCTACCAATTTAAATGCTTTTATAGCTTCCCAGAAAAATGCTATGAATATATATGGGAAAGCTATCAATAATAAAATGCTACTTTTTAAGTTACGTATCATAGCATTCTTTTCTTAAATGTTATAAAAAATAAACTTTTAGTAGCATCATAAAAAAAATGCTACAATGCAGTGCTACTAAATGTGATATTTGTTGTAATGCACCAAGCATTATGAATCCATCCGCTTTCTCATTACCTTCTAAACCATGCCAACAACTCCATGTCAATGTTAATTTCACACTTCCTAAGCCTTAATCCGGCCTCTAAACTTAGAAAACGGGTTTCTCACCTCCAGTTGTGAGCTTATCTGTTATCAATACCTCCAATCCCTTGTTCAACAATTCTACACTCTAAATTTGGATTCCCCACCAACAATGTAGGTCTATCCATCATCCTCAACTCTATATACGTAATCATAACAACCATTTCTCTGAAAATGGATTCCTACCATCAGTATGGGTTTATCCAAGTCAACATGTTCAATCAAATATATTTCCAACTACTTCAATCAAATAAGATCTAAAATTGGACATACGATTCCTCACAATTCAACGTGAGTCTACCTACTACTCCTCCATTTAATGTCATTAAAACAATATTAAATAATGTAATAAATCAAAATAAGGAGCAAAAATAAAAAATAATGGCAAAGGTAAAATTATGAGCAAACATCGCTCGTGGATTGAGTGATATTGCTTTTGTTTGTTCAAGATAAAAACAAGAAAATTCATTTATAAATTAAATGATTACTTTCATTCTAAAATGGACCAAAAGGAGGAAAATGGGATAATCACCCTTGATTTAGGTGAAATCCAAAATGTGAGAAGAATGGAACAACCACCTATGATTTAGGTGGCATCCAAAATGAGAAAAATAGGACCATCACCCATGATTTGGGTGACATCCATAGTCCAATATTTAAATAAGCAATAAAATAAAAAGAAAGCAATTAAAATTAACATAGAACAAAAATGGCATAATAACAATAAGAGTAAACTAAAGTATAAGAGAGATTTAATTCTGAGTGTTGGTCTCTCATCAATCATTACGAGCCCACCACCACTCTTCCATACTAATCAACACAACTTAACAAAATAATGAACCTAAATAGAAAAATATTAATAACAGAAAGGTAGAGAAAGAGATTATGCAACGTGATCCATTAAAGGAAAAAAAAAAAAAGAGAATGAGGGGAAATGCGGTTATTTGCCCTCAAGCTTATCAAATGCTTTGAAATGGAATTTTTAATCTTTGAAAACACACACAAATCCACACAAAAACACTCCAAAGAAGGGCTTTTTGAATGTTTTGGGATTGTCTATGGTGCTTAGTGGCTGTTATGCGAAGAAAGTTGGAGAAATCTCTCAAGAATGCTCATTGTTCTCGGCTTCTAGAAATCTGGGAAAAGTCCCCCAAAAATAATAAAGAAGTGCGCGCATGTGGTTATAAGCCTGTGCATATGTGTAGCACAAACGTGTGTGCTCAGGGAGACCACGTAAATGCAGGCATGTGCAGTTAACATACTTTCTCCTTCCCCTTTTGCTTTCTTTAGTAGCTTATGCACTCCTTTAGCCATGGCGTATGCATAGCCCCACGTATGCGTTAGTGAAAGGTATTGAAGCGTCGTGGCATTAACAAAATTTTTAATTAGGATTCATAGGTTATCATCATCGAGCTTACAACCACAAGCAAAATTTCAATGCTTATAGTTTTCCCTCCACTTTGGAGGGGTTTGTGGAACACAAACATCGAATAATAAAGAAGTGCGTGCATGTGGCTATAAGCCCGTGCATATGTGTAGCACAAACGTGTGTGCTCAGGGAGACCACGTAAATGCAGGCATGTGCAGTTAACATACTTTCCCCTTCCCCTTTTGCCTTCTTTAGTAGCTTATGCACTCCTTTAGCCATGGCGTATGCATAACCCCACGTATGCGTCAGTGAAAGGTATTGAAGCGTTGTGGCATTAACAAAATTTTTAATTAGGATTCTTAGGTTATCATCATCGAGCTTATAACCACAAGCAAAATTTCAATGCTTATAGTTTTCCCTCCACTTTGGAGGGCTTTGTGGAACACAAACATCGACAAAGTATACCATACCTCGTTCTTATCGGTCTGAGGTTAGATGCCTAAGCCCAGCTATTTCTAAGCCCAGCTATTTCTAAGCCCAGCTATTTTGTGCCTCATGGTAGCTTGAAGACCACTCCCGATCGAATTGCACCTTATGGTAGCTTAAAGACCACTTCTGATCGGATTGCTTCCCATGGCGATTTGAAGACCGCTACTGGTTGGATTGCTCCTCATGGTGGCTTGAAGGTGACTTTTAGTCAGATTGCACCTTATGGCGGCGTAAAGACAACTCCTGATCAGATTGGGCCTTATGGCAGCTTGAAGAACACTCTTGATTAGATTATGCCTCGTGGCGGCTTGGATGCTTTCATCTGGGTGCTTGTGCTTTCATAAGGGCTTAACTAAATTTGGATGCTTTCATCTTGTTGCTTGTGCTTTCACAAGGACTTGGCTAAATCTGGGTGCTTTCATCTTGGTGCTTGTACTTTGACAAGGGTTGAGCTACCTATGCTTTCACGAGAGCTTGGGATCTAGATCCCTTCATCATGGTGCTTTTGCTTTCACAAGAGCTCGACTAGTTTTGGATGCTTTCATCCTAGTGCCTGTGTTTATGAATGAATCTTTCATCCCGCTAGAGCATTTACGATCACGATACTGCATCAAAGCCTCTTTTGAGACTTAAAGGAATACAAACAAGCCATGGGCATGTCTAGAGAATGAAGTCGCCGCACAATTATTCAATTGGAAATGAATGACGGCAATTTGATCCCTCACTTCAGGACCTAAACTACCCTCACCCTTCATAGATTGGTTTAGGAAGTTAGGTATGAGCCTTTAGCTTGTTTGAATATAAATTCGACCTCCACTAGGGCATACCAAATAAGAATAGCTTTCATTGTTATAGTGTCCACTTAAGTTGTTCAATTTATGCACAGATGCTTCCAATTTTATCGTCATTAATCATGTGAGTTGTATTTAGCAAAAGCAATTGTATATTCATACATAAAAAAAGATGAAGAAAATAGAGTTACAATTTCCTTCAAACATTGGGGATAAGGGATAAGATTACATTCGTTTGTAATTCAACAATAAAATAAATGTCCTTCTAAACACTTCTAGTTCATAACATATTCATACAAATCAAGTATTTAATGTAAAAATCAATTTGAGACTCAATAAATAATGAATTGCTCACCACCATATGTGAGTCTATTCAGTGCTAATCAAGCCTCTCCATTCATATTCATACATACATTTATTCTAAGTGATGATCCTTCACTGTCAAATGTAAGTCCACCATAATTCTGTGGCATCATTCAGCCATATTTTTAATCATGGCATATTCATAGCAATTATTATAATAAATTAATTAAAACTCTAAATAAAGCCATCAACTTAATCATGGCAATTTTACCTAATTGATAATTCTATCATGGTAATTCTACCTAATATTGATAATACTATCATGGCAATTCTAGCCTAATCATAGCATTTCTAACAAAACATGACAATTCTAGCCTAATCATGGCATTCATAGCAAAACATGACAACTCTAGCCTAATCATGGAAATCATGGCAAATCATTGCGATCTAGCCTAATCATGGCATTTCTTGGCTATTTACAATAATCTTGGCACTTCCAACCTAATTCTCCCATCCTATTTCCCAGCATAATTAAAAATATTCATAAGTTTCCTAGCAGGATTCTAATCATGTGCTCTAAAGAATGATTCTAAAGGTATTCTCCAAAAAAATAAACTCCTAAATATGCTTCTAAGTAAAGGAGGGATAGCGGACTTAGCTTGACCAACTTATCCAAGCTTGCAAAACAAATAAAGGATCAAAACAATTCATAATAATCCTAATTATGCTTCTAAGCATCAAAATAAATACTAATCATACTTATTCAAAGCAAAAAAAAAAAAAAGCCTAAACATGGTTATTCTAATGCAAGAAAAAATAAAGTTGAAAATAGGAGGGATGATAAACACATGAAAATACACTTTTAAGTAAAAATAATTGTTGCTATTTTTCAATATTGTAAAACTTTTTATGATATTTTAGCATACTTATTTTGCTTTTGCCTATTTGACATTTGTTTTATTTATTTTGCTTTTAGTTTTTATCTTGAAATAAAGTGCTGTCCTTAAATTGTGATTAATAAAAATTTTTGTACAGGTTTAGTAAAATGGACATAACTCTCGTCTATAGATCAAAATGGAGAAATTCTTAAGCCTAGAGAAACATGACCCAATTCTACACAAAGTTGAAGAGCAGTCAAAAGCCCAAATCCAATAATTGATGGAACGAAATTGAGACAAAATAGAATTGGATTGCAATAGCTACTCAACCTGAGCCTCTCTAGTATTTGGACTGTATCTTACAAAATACATATCCAATCAACATGATTCTAAAAGCTGAGAAAAGCTGAGTTAATTATCTACAATTCTTCTGTTATTCACAAAATCAAATTCGGCCATTTTCATAGTCATAAAGATGCCACAATTTGTTAAAAGTATTGGCAGCCAAAATCTATCATACATTTGATATTTTGAACGCAGATCATAGAATATCTGTCCAAATTGCATGAATCTAGTGGCTATGGAAACATGAGACAAAAAAATATACAATTTTACATTTCCAAAAAAGCCTTACTTGATCACTTCAATAGCCAAAAACATGTTCCAAGTTGATGGAAGGGTTAATGCTCGAAAATGTGGAAGATTTGGGTTCACACTAGAATAGTTTTATTTGATTGCCTATATAAGGACACCCTTAGGAGTTGAATAATAATCCTTTGGATCATTGTATCTTACAATTCTCTGTTTTCTCTCCAGAATTTGTGTGAATGAATTATAAGCTAGGCTAGAGTTATTGGCAAGACTAGAGATGAACTATAGTCTATCTATTTCTCTACTTTGATTCTTCTTCAAGAGCTATAAAGTTTATACATTTATATATGTTCTAAACTCTTTCTCATCTTTTGTTTTTGTACAATCAAAAAATTATAATTTTTAGTTTCATATAAATTCAGTCATGCTTTCTTTCAGTGATTCCTTTAAATTATAATTGCTATTGGTAGTTTTGTTTTATAAACTAATTTTTCACTGCAATATTGTCAATTGATATATTGTTGATCTTGGATAGTTTGTAGAGACGAACATTATGTGTAAATCTTGTTTGGAAAGAGTTAAATCATACCCAAATACATTTGTTTACCAATTGTGCTCTACTATAAATATCTTCTGATTGAATGTTTGGGATGTGAAACTTTCAATTCAGTCATAAATGTTGAATCATAGTGGAAAAATAGATTTACAAAACATAGTAGTGATTCTCAAAACCTTGCTCCTCCTATCATTATTCATTTATTCCAATTTTTATGCATTATATTCTCTCTACAACAAACCATATCAAGATAAGATTTCTCTTTATTATCATTTTTAGTATTTTTGTTTTGCTAATCTATTTTGTCGAAAGCTTTCTCATGGGATCGACACCTCAATCTATGTTACAATAACCGTAGTATATTTTGAGCGTAAATAAAATTTGGCGCCATTATTGAGGATGCACACTAAACAAAAGAAGGTTTGTATTTATATATAGAAAAAAGAGGTAACTTTGTACATTTCTTTTCCTTACTTCTCAATTTTCTTTCTTCTACTTCATTTTATTTTATTCATGGTTGGCATTGCCACATAGTTTATTTTATGTTCTTTTGTTCTAACTCTTAGATATTTCTTTTCTATTGATTAAATTTTCCGTAAGAATCCCCTTTCAAAAACAAAAGAAACAAAGAGAGCGAGAAAAAAATGAGGCAAATTGTTAGGAGTTATGAATTGACCTAGAGACAAACAAGGGAGATTTATGAAGATATTAGAACTAGAACCACAACTAGATTTTGTAACCGAAGAGAACCCAATCTTTAGTTCATCTTCATCTTCTAGTTCTGACACAATGAGAAAACATGAGGATAACCTTGTTAAAATAATAAAAGGTTACTTGCATCCTACCTGCACAGCCACACCATCATGCATCATATTTCCATGGAAAATTTTCAAAACTAACCTTCCTAAAAATCAAATTTTTGTTCACAGCCCCTGCCAATAATTTTTTTCAGCTGACTAGCCTTCAGACTCCTAAATGACCTAATTGCCATCATGACGTTTACTTTCTCTAACTAACCTAGCCACCACCATAACTCTCTTTCTCTCTCTCTAACTATCTAAGGTTTCTATGGCTATACAACAAATAATCAACATAAACACATTTTACAGCAGCAATCAAACACATTATAATACACAAAAAACATAAGAAAAGAGGCTCACTCGGATTTAAAAGAGTTAGAAATTGAGGTAATGTACATTTGCAACTTAACTCTAGCTCATTCATTTAAGTTTTTGAATGATTAGAACAATAAATATCATATCAAACATAGTTGAAGTAGATGAATGTAGAATGGTTTTGTTGGGTTCATGGCAAGAAATCATGTTTTCTGTGTTGTTATCTGAGTATAGAAACCCAGAAGTTCGACAATTTGACGATAATTCGACGGTTTGACAGTTCGATAGTCGATTATCCAAATACCATCAAAACATCGTCAAATCATCTAAACATCATCGAACCACTATGTCAATCGAAGAGTCATTGAAGTAGTAATCGAATTGTCGAACTATAGTCGAATAGTCATCGAATGAATCATCGAATTGCCAATATTGTCAAAGTTAAATTCTACACTTAGATAGTATGTTGTCTAATTGTCTAACCATTTGACAGACTTATTATTTTTACCCCTTTTTTGTTAATTTTTAGGTTTTTATTTTGTATTTTCTTCAATTTGTAGATATTTTGGATTGTCTAGAGGGAGGATATCAGTTTTGCATTGTTCTTTGGGGATGTTGTTTACATCTGTGGAGATGGCTTTCCATTGTTGATTCAAAGGGAGATGTCTTACCAAGAGTTTTTGCTATTGATATTTGAAATCCTTGGGCTAGATGGGCTTCAAACAAAGTCCAAATTGACTGCCCAATTTAACCTAACCAAAAGTGTGAAGCTGCTCCCCATCTGATGTGAGCTTAAATATAGATTTCTCATTGCATATAGTTTGAAACATTTATCATCATACATAACGTTGTACGTTAAGGTTGAGCAGTGTGAGAAGCCGTCATCTAGAGCTAAAACATGTACAATCCATGTTGAAACTCCAAGCCATCGGACATCTGAGCAGCCTAAACAACCTGTAAACAATAATGTGCCATCGTTTGTCATGCATTGTGGTCTTGTCCATGATTGCGATGGCACTGGGGATGTTCATATTGGAGCTATAAATGTTTACAATAATGTTGGCCATGCTCGTAATGTTTAGTACTATGGTAATCTTATAGATGATGATTTTGAATTCACAAAAGATGTTCATGGCCTTGAGAGTATCGAAGAAGAATTTGAAGAGTTGTCAAGAGTTAGAGATATTTGTAATGGTGGATGTGCAGCAAACGAGGGAGACAATGTGGACAACGCGGTAAATGAGGGAACATATGTTGAGCATGGTGATGATGGGACATATGGTGAGCATGGTGATGGTGTGGACAATTATGATATGGAGTTACAAGTATCACATCCTATTATGACTTCGGTAAGGCCATGGGATATCGGAACATCAACACATTTGGAAGAAGAGGGACAGGATGAGCAGAACCATGTTAGTGTTGATCGTATACTTGAAAGAGTGAATGATATCTTTCATTTTTTGCCTCCAATACCACCATCCACCACATCAGTTCTGAATGACACCAATGAAATTGTAGGTGGAGATGTTTTGCCTGGACATGTATTTTCAAACAAAATAGAACTTTGGCATAAGCTAGGAAACATGGCGTTGCAACAAAACTTTGAGTTAAAGGTGACGAGATCTACAAAGGTTTGATTTGAGGTTGGTTGTCAAGAGGACAGTTGTAAATGGCATTTAAGAGCAACAAAGGTTGGAAACACCGATTACTTCCAAGTTAAGGTGTTTAACAATAATCACACTTGTGACGAGGCAAGACTACATCTAGATTGTAGACAAGGAAGTGTCGAAATCATCGAAAAACATATAAAAGAGAAGTCCATGAACACCGCAAGAATATATCGGCCAAGGGAAATAATGAAGAATGTTCAAACAGACTTGCACATAGCCATTAGTTACCAAAAGGCTTGGAAGGCAAAAGAGGCTGCTTTAAACCAACTCCATGGGATCGCAGAGGAGTAATTTGGCTTGTTACCTTCATATTCTTGCATGGTGGAGACAACAAATCTAGGTATAGTTATCGCATTTGAAGTTGATGAAGATAATCACTTTAAATACTATTTCATGGCATTGGGAGCGTCAATTTCAGGATTTTGAACTTCTATCCGACCTGTTGTGGCTGTCGATGACACATTTTTGATTGGTAAATACAAAGTTATAATGTTTTTGGCATAAATCTTAGATGGTAACAACCAAATATTTTCGTTGGCAATCGGCTTTGGGTCCCCAGAAAATGCTGAGACATGGGGATGGTTCATGTCTAGGCTATATGGGATTGTTGTTGTTGTTGACAATCTGGTTATCATATCTTATCGGCACAAAAGCATCAAAAAGGCCGTCTGTAACGTATTTCTAGATGCCATGTTTGGAATTTGTATGCATCATCTTGAATGCAACATGAAGAATAAGTTCAATGAGAAGTATCTAGTATCATCCTTTATTAATGCAGCAAAGACATATCGAGAAGCAGAATTCAATGGGTTTTTTTGAACAAGTCAGAGGCATCAATTCATGTGCCGCTGAATACTTGATTGTAGCAGATGTACATAAATGGGCCTATAGCCATTTTCCTGGTAACAGATTTAGTATCATGACAACAAATTTCACTGAGTCTATGAATAACAGAATGAAACAATCTAAGAACCTGGGAATCACGTTGATATGTGAATTTTATTGACAGGTTTGTTATCTTATTCCATCTAAACTCTTACTTGCATATGTTTCGTTATTTTACATTAACAGTCTTCTGTTCACTTCATCACAGGTGTTGAAATAGTGGTTCCATGAAAGGTGAGAGAAGGCTGCCAAGTGGACAACAGTGTTGACAAAATGGACCTAGAACATGTTGCAGGAACAAAAAAACAAGTCTAACACACTGCAGATGTCTCCAATCAATAGGCATTTATTCCAAGTGTATTCTGGTAGTAGCCTTGACGTGGTTGATCTTAATGCCCGTACATGTTCGTGCAAGGTGTTTGATCTTGACCAGCTACCATGTGTACATGCAATTGCAGAATAGCGTTATGCAAAGCTTACATCGCTTACACCTTATTGTAGCCCGATGTACATAAATGAACACTTATGCATCATCGATGCCTCCTGTTGGGATGTGTAAGGATTGGATGGTCCCAACCAAGGTTCAAGTGAAGGTTGTATTGCCACCGATCAATTGACGAAAGGCTAGTTGTAGACGTACATGGCGTATTCCTTTAGTGGGAGATTCTGTCACGCCCTAACATCTCTTATTTAGAGATTTTAGGGTGTGATTGAATAAGAATTTAATACAAATTACGTCATCCATATTTCATAAGTTTGATATATATATATATATATATATATATATCACAAGAATTCATTACAACTTATGACTATTTATTCAAAATTAATTTTACATACACTGGTGACAAAATCAATACTTCAGTTAATAGTCACCAAGCAAAATCTTCCATTACGTACTAGGAGAATCAAGACAGTCCCCAAGAATTATATGCATACTGACTCCAGACTCCCTAAGAAAGCTCTGGAACATCTCTAGGATGGGCATCCTTTTGTGTACCTGTGGAGGGAGGGGGTGAGCCTAAAGCCCAGTAGGAAAGTTCTAACATTATACGAAATTATTCACATTCCACAAATATTCAATCATAGGAGTAGACATCCAATAATAATTTATCAAACTATTATGTTCGTTCACATATGAAATTTTTGTTCGTATTCCCCTTGGATCGGTATACAGAACGGCACATCCAAGGTCCGACACATCATATCGAAATATTCGTGTTCCCCTTGGGTCCGTATACAAAACGGTCCACCCATGGTCCAACACCTCATATCAATATATTCGTGTTCCCCTTGAGTCCGTATACAGAACGGTCCACCCAAGGTCCAACACTTCATATCATTATATTCGTGTTCCCCTTGGGTCTGTATACAGAACGGTCCACCCAAGGTCCAACACTTCATATCATTATATTCGTGTTCCTCTTGAGTCCGTATACAGAACGGTCCACCCAAGGTCCAATACTTGGAATATAATATCTGCATTCTCCTTGGATTCGTATACAAAATGGCACATCCAAGGTCCAATGCATACATTAACAGCCTTTTAATGTCATCACTATGATAAATCTCAAGAAATTATGATTTATATGCAAAATCCAGGACTTTTCAGGAAGTATTCAGTCGATTTGGGGTAGTTTTGAAATTTTGCTTGACACTTGATACTGTTCACTCGATACTGTTTTTTGATACTATTCACTCAATACTGTTTCTCGATACTGTTCACTGAAAAATACTGTTTACTCGATATTGTTCACTGAAAAATACTGTTCACTTGATACTATTCATCAAAACACTGTTACTCGACACTGTTCACTAAAAATACTGTTCACTCAAAACTATTTCTCGATGCTATTTCTTGACACTCATACTGTTCATCTGATGCACTGTTCATTATCGAGCGAAACACCAGAATCGAATTCCGGAGCTAGTTCAAAACGTACTATTTCCAAATTTCAACTCCCAACTTAAAAAATTCACCAAAAATCAGTTTTAACTCCAAATTCAACGAAATCAACGACTAATTAAAGCTTAATACGTCTTTTTTCCAAAACAAATGAGAAATCATACAATTCTCTATCTAGAAAAACGCATCAACTCAACCAACATAAGACAGTTACATGAATTACACTTCTCAGAAAATCATCTCTACTCCACTTTATCAACAGTTCAACTCACATATTATTCTTCATGCAATCACAACAAACAATTTGCAATAAGTAACTTCACTCATAATTCATCATCCACGCAACCAAGAATTCAAGTCAAAACATGTCACATACATAACAACAATATCAATTCAACTACCAAACACATAACATGAAGTAAGTATAGTGTTAGAATCTCCTACATGTTTTTCCAAGCTAAACTTCTTGAAATTTTTCCTCTCTTCTCCTTCCTCTCCTTTCTCTTCTTTCCTTCCTGGAACGTGAACGCCTTCTCCTCTTCTCTTCTTCTTTTTTTTTTTTCCTTCCCCTTAATTCTAGAAAACCCCATCTCTTATATACATAAGGCCTTGGCTCAATGGGCCTAAGTCCAACAATTTCAAATTCAAGCCCAATTCACCCTTACCAATTCCAACACAAGCCCACTTCTATTATCCAACCCAATTCTCATAAAATTACTCAATTACCCTTAGAAATATTTTATAAAATTTATAATATATATATATATATATATATATATATATATATTGGAATTCCACAACCTACCCTCATACAAATAAATTTCGTCCTCGAAATTTGAAAGCATGAATCAGAAATTATCTCTCGCTGTCAAAAGCTCTGGATACTTTCTTTGAATCTCTGACTCTAACTCCCATGTGGCCTCTTTAAGATCATGATGCTTCCACAAGACCTTGAGTAATGGGATGGACTTGCCATGTAAGACTTGTACTCCCGAGTCCAGGTTTGTATAGGAACCTCTTCATACGAAACATCTTGTTGGATATCCAACTCACTCTAGTCAAGTACATGTGTTGGGTGAGGTTCATACTTTCTTAGCATCGATACATGGAAAGTGTTATGAATTCCTGATAACCGTGGCGGCAATGCTAGCTCATAAGCTACTTCGCCAACCCGTCTTAGGATTTCAAATGGACCAATGTAGCGTGGAGCAAGTTTACCTTTCTGCCCAAAACGCATCAAGCCTTTACGCGGAGACACCTTTAAAAACACATGGTCCCCCACTTTGAATTCTAACGGTTGTCTCCTCCTGTCTGCATAGCTTTTCTGTCTACTTTGGGCTGTAAGCAAATGTTGACGTATTAATTTCACATTTTCAGTCGTTTCTTGTACAAGCTTCGGTCCTAATAAGGTAGCTTCTCCCACTTATACCCAAAATAACGGGGATCTACATGGTCTACCATAGAGTGCCTCAAAAGGTGCCATTCCAATACTTGACTGATAGCTGTTGTTGTATGCGAATTCCACAAGTGGTAGATGATCCTCCCAATTACCTTGGAAATCCATCACACAAGCCCTCAACATATCTTCTAGAATGTGAATAGTACGCTTTGATTGACCATCAGTTTGGGGATGGAAGGCTGTACTAAATAACAACTGAGTGCCCATAGCTTTTTGGAGGCTTTGCCAAAATTGAGCTGTAAATCGGGGATCTCTGTCTAACACCACTGAAACTGGAACTCCATGAAATCTTACAATTTCTTTAATGTACAGCCGACTCAAAACATCCATTGAATCGGTTATACGTATAGGAAGAAAGTGTGATACTTTGGTTAATCTATCCACAATCACCTAGATTGCATCCTTTCTTTTTAAAGAACGTGGTAATCCAGTAACAAAGTCCATGGTGTTGTGATCCCACTTCCACTCTGCTACAGGCAATGGTTGGAGTAATCCTACAAGTCTTTGATGCTCAGCCTCTACTTGCTGACAAGTAAGGCATCTAGTAACATATTCAGCAACATCCTTCTTCATTCCTTTCCACCAAAACTGACGACGTAAATCATGATACATCTTAGTACCACCAGGATGAACAACAAATTTAGAATGATGAAATTCCTTAAGAATATCATCTTTACACTCTTTACTCGATGAAACAAAGATCCTGCCCTTGAATCGCAAACTCCCTTATGAATCAATGGTCCAATCCACACTCCTATCACCGCGTAACACTTGCTCATACAAGGCTCTAGTCTCTGAATCTTGATGTTGCCATTCAATCACTCTATGCACAAGAGACGATTGGGCAACAAGTGTAAAAAGGCAAATTTGATCTT
The DNA here is from genome assembly GCA_013180625.2 of Boswellia sacra. Lineage (NCBI taxonomy): Eukaryota > Viridiplantae > Streptophyta > Magnoliopsida > Sapindales > Burseraceae > Boswellia > Boswellia sacra. Next base: position 28,613 of record SNVD02008556.1, read on the forward strand.
TGCGATCCTCAACCAAGATATCATAATCATAAATAGACCGCAACATGCTCCACTCCCCTATCATCGCATTAACCATGGCCCTCGACTTCCTACTTAATGCATCGGCCACCACATTTGCCTTGCCTGGATGATAATGGATAGAGAAATCATAGTCTTTCCAATACTTCATCCATCTTCATTGCCTCAGATTCAAGTCTTTTTGAGTGAAAATGTATTTTAAACTTTTATGGTCACAAAAGACTTCAAACCTCTCACCATACAAATAATGCCGCCAATTTTTCAAAGCATACACTACCGCAGCAAGTTTTAAGTCATGGGTGGGACAATTCTGCTCATGAGGTTTCAACTGATGAGATGCATAGGCTACAACTCGACCCTGTTGCATTAACACACACCCTAACCCATCCAAGGAAGCATCGGTGAAAACTACATAATCAACTCCACGTTGTGGTATCACAAGGATCGGTGCTGAAGTCAATCTTTTCTTCAATTCTTGGAATGCTTGCTCACATGCATCATTCCATTCGAATCTGACTCCTTTCCTTGTTAACCTAGTCATTGGTACAGCTAATCGGGAAAAGTTCTCAACAAAGCGCCTCTAGTATCCTGCTAAGCCCAAGAAACTGCGGACTTCAAACACATTCTTTGGTCGTTCCCATTTCATAACTGCTTCTACTTTTGATGGATCCACTGAGATTCCTTGTCTTGACACCACATGGCCTAAAAATTTTACTTCTGATAGCCAAAATTCACATTTATTCAGCTTGGCATAAAGATGATGCTCTCTCAGTGTTTGAAGTGCCATGCGTAAATGTTGCTCATGTTCAGCCTCAGATGAAGAATAAATGAGGATATCATCCACAAACACAATCACAAATTGGTCTAAGTGGGGTCTGAAAACACGGTTCATCAAATCCATAAAGGCAGCAGGAGCATTAGTTAGTCCAAATGGCATGACCAAGAACTCATAATGTCCATACCGAGTGCGAAAAGCGGTCTTGGGTATATCTCCTTCCTTTATTCTCAACTGATGCTAACCCGAACGAAGATCTATCTTGGAAAAACAACAAGATCCTCTCAACTGGTCGAACAAATCATCGATTCTAGGTAGAGGATATTTGTTTTTCACTGTAACCCGATTTAACTGTCTGTAATCAATGCATAAATGCAACGAACCATCTTTCTTCTTCACAAACAATGCTGGTGCACCCCAAGGAGAAGTACTAGGTCGGATGAATCCCTTCTCTAACAATTCTTCTATCTGCAACTTTAGCTCTTTCAACCCTGCTGGAGCCATTCGGTAAGGAGCAACTGATATAGGTGCCATGCCTGGATACACTTCAATAGCAAACTCCACCTCTCTAGTTGGAGGTAATCCAGACAATTCTTTAGGAAAGACATTAGGAAATTCATTCACGACTCGAGGAAGTTCAGAAACCCCCTTATTAGTCTCTTCTACTAATATACTTGCTATCATATTCCTCATCCCTTTCCTGTTTTGCGACCCAAGCAAAGGATAATGCAATAATGCATATTTATCCCCATAAAAACTAAAAATGATGCCATCCGGCATATGGATGATCACTTTCTTCTTGTGACAATCCAATAGAACTCGATAAGCGGACAACCAATCCATTCCTAGTGTCACATCATACTCCGTGAAATCCATACTATCAAATCAAATGATAACTATGCCCATTGATTTCCAACATACAGGAGCGACATATCCTTCCAACCTCTAAAGTACTACCCATAGGTGACTCCACTTGTAATACAGAATCCAACAAATCAGACTATAATCCTAATGCAGATGCAAAATGGGTGGATATAAAAGAATGAGTACCTCCAGAATCAAATAAAACACGGGCCCATGCATTAAAAACCAGTAATGTACCTCCCACAACTCCGTGGTCTGCAGGCTCTGTCGGCTCAGTCAAAGCAAAAACTCGTCCCTGAGTCATCTGTCCCTGCTGTCTAGTGCTCTGAGCTGATCTTGGAGGCCTAACAGATTGAGAAGAAGCTGCGTGAGACCTCTGAGATGTCTGATGGGAATGAGTATCACGTCCTTGAAATGGTGGTCTAGCCTGTGACCTTGATCCTTGTCGAGGAGTCGGTGGGGTCTGGCTAGTGGCACTCTGAGGACCTCTCATCCCTGCCGGACAATCCTATTGCATATGACCGTATTACCCGCATCTATAACATCTAGGACACTGGTATCACAAGTGACCTGGTTTCCCACGCCCATAACAAACTCTCTGACTCTAGGAGGACCCACTTGCCATGGAGCCATGAGATTGCAGCTGCTGAGACTAAGAATTAAAAAAAGTCCTACTAGACTGAGTTCTCTGTCTCTTAGCTGAAGATCCTGCTGTCTCGCTCCTCTAGGAGGTATGCCAATACCCCCTACCCTGTGACTCTGGGATATCTCCTGTTCTGCCACTAAAGCGGTCTCCACCACATCAGAATATGTAGTCAATCTACACACTGCCACTGAGGGTCTGATATCATCTCAGTCCCTTTAGAAATCTTCGGGCCTTGCTAGCCTCGTCTGCCACCAACCCAGGTACAAAACGGGATAATGTAGTAAATCGTGCCTCATACTGTTACACCGTCATATTCCCCTAGGTCAAGTATATAAACTCATATTCCTTTTGGTCCCGAAAAACCGTAGGAAAATATTTATCCAGAAAAGCAGTAGAGAAGTCCTTCCATGTAAGAATGTTCCCTCCTCTAATACACTCAACAGACGTCCACCACTGCAATCCCTCCCCTGACAATAGATGAGTTGCCACCCTAACCCGTAGATCTTCTTCAACTTGCAAAAGATTGAAGAGGCGATCAACTCGTATAAGCCAATCTTTTACAACATTCGGGTCGGGCTCCCCATTGAAAGTAGGTGGATTGTGGCGTTGGACTTTTTTTTTTTTTTTGGTAACCGAGGTGTCCGGGCCAGCTTACGCGCACCATAACTAATCCTCGGGGGAGACTAGCGCGACCACAACCCACTATCACGATCTCCCGCTTACCTCATGGGAGAGGCCATTGTGAAGAGTCGAACCCAGGACTTCTCTGTTGGCCTTACCAACTCCCTCCTGGGCCGCCCTTACCACTCGAACCAACCCATTGTGGGTGCATTGGACTTCTCTAAGTGCACCCTTCATTCTATTGTCAACACCCGTCTCTAACACCGGTTGAGGCAGTGGTGGTGGGTTTGCACGAAGAGTCTCCCTAACCGTGTTTGCCACTGTTTCGGCCAATGTATTGGCCACATCCCTCATGCCCCTACAATATTCTGACCTCTCACCACCCTCAGGTGGGTTAGAACTTGAAGCACTTTGCGTAGGAGAACTCATTATCTAATTTTTATCAATAGCAAAAACATAAGTGACAAAATTTATAACATTTAAAATAGAAACACAACAAACAGTTATTCAAGGCACATGCAAGCGCACAAACACGACTCTATCCCTCCCAGACTATCTACCTCCTTTCCACAGGTCCACAGTAAAGCCTAGGCTCTGATACCACCCTATCACGCCCTAACATCTCTTATTTAGAGATTTTAGAGTGTGATTGAATAAGAATTTAATACAAATTACGTCATCCATATCTCATAAGTTTCTATATATATATATATATATATATATCACAAGAATTCATTACAACTTATGACTATTTGTTCAAAATTAATTTTACATACACTGGTGACAAAATCAGTACTTCAGTTAATAGTCACCAAGCAAAATCTTCCATTACATACTAGGAGAATCAAGACAGTCCCCAAGAATTATATACATACTGACTCTAGACTCCCTAAGAAAGCTTTGGAACATCTCTAGGATAAGCATCCTTCTGTGTACCTGTGGAGGGAGGGGGTGAGCCTAAAGCCAAGTAGGAAAGTTCTAATATTATACGAAATTATTCACATTCCACAAATATTCAATCACAGGAGTGGACATCCAATAATAATATATCAAACTATTATGTTCGTTCACATATGAAATTTCTGTTCATATTCCCCTTGGGTCCGTATACAGAACGGTCAACCCAAGGTCCAACACCTCATATCAATATATTCGTGTTTTCCTTGAGTTCGTATACAGAACGGTCCACCCAAGGTCCAACACTTCATATCATTATATTCGTGTTCCCCTTGGGTTCATATACAGAACGGTCCACCCAAGGTCCCACACTTCATATCATTATATTCGTGTTCCCCTTGAGTCCGTATATAGAGCGGTCCACCCAAGGTCCAACACTTAGAATATAATATCCGCATTCTCCTTGGATCCGTATAGAAAACGGCCCATCCAAGGTCCAATTCATACATTAACAGCCTTTCAATATCATCACTATGATAAATCTCAAGAAATTATGATTTATATGCAAAATCCAGGACTTTTGGGGAAGTATTCAGTCAATTTGGGGTGGTTCTGAAATTTTACTTGACACTCGACATTGTTCACTGGACACTGTTTCTCGATACTGTTCACTAAAAACACTGTTCACTCGAGACTTTTCACTGAAAAAATTGTTCACTCGACACTATTTCTCGATAATATTCACTAAAAACACTGTTCACTCGACACTGTTTACTGAAAATACTGTTCACAAAATACTATTCACTCGATACTATTGCTCGACACTGTTCGCTGAAAATACTGTTCACTCGACACTGTTTCTCAACACTCGAGACTGTTAACTCGATGCATTGTTCACTATCGAGCGAAACACCAGAATCGAATTCTAAAGCTGGTTCAAAATGTACCATTTCCAGATTTCAACTCTCGACTTAAAAAATTCACCAAAAATCCGTTTTAACTCCAAATTAAACGAAATCAACGGCTAAAGCTTAATACGTCTATTTTTCAAAACAAATGAGAAATCATACAATTCTCAATCCAGAAAAACGCATCAACTCAACCAACACAAGACAGGTACATGAATTACACTTCTCACAAAATCATCTCTACTCCACTTTATCAACACTTCAACTCACACATAATTCTTTATGCAATCACAACAAACAATTTGCAATAAGTAACTTCACTCATAATTCATCATCTAAGCAACCAAGAATTCAAATGAAAACATGTCACATAGATAACAACAATATCAATTCAACTACCAAACACATAACATGAAGTAAGTATAGTGTTAGAATCGCCTACATGTTTTTCCAAGCTAAACTTCTTGAAATTTTTCCTCTCTTCTCCTTCCTCTCCTTTCTATTCTTCTTTTTCTCTTCTTTTTTTCCTGGAACATGAACTTCTTCTCCTCTTCTCTTCTTCTTTTTTTTTTCCTTCCCCTTAATTCTAGAAAACCCCATCTCTTATATACATAAGGCCTTGGCTCAATGAGCCTAAGTCCAACAATTTCAAATTCAAGCCCAATTCACCCTTACCAATTCCAGCACAAGCCTACATCTATTATTCAACCCAATTCTCATAAAATTACTCAATTACCCTTAGTCATATTTTCTAAAATTTATAATATATATATAAATATATATATATTGGAATTCCACAGATTCCATTAGACAGCATAAGTGTGAATGTTACGGGCACCTTGGTCACAACCGACAAACATGCCAAAATCTTATACCTTCATCCTTCATTTCATACTGAAGCAGGAACTTCCTTGATCTCTTGACTAGACCTTGGTCATGGATATGTACATTCACTTCGTAAATGTTTCATGTTATTGCATATGGATGTGCTCATTTGTATCATTTCATACGTTTAATGTTATTGCTTTCGGTTGTCTACCTTTACTTCTTGGTTAATACCCGTAGTTCATTGATAATGAGTGAATGTTACTATTTGTCATTACTAAAAGATAACTGTTTGTGTTAATCTTCCATTCGATTGTTTTTGTCTACAGCTGTATAGAAGCGGAGGAAAATTTCTGTATGATATGATTGTAATACATGCAACATTAACGAAATAAACTATCCTTGTTGGAAAAAATGGACACTACACATAGAAAATGTACTATACATCAAAGAAGTAAACTAATATACATAGAACACTAGTCGATATGTATAGTCAAGCATCATGAACACCATCTTTCCTCCTGCAAACCCTCTTCCAGATACACCTTCCATAAATCTGGTTGGTGGTTTATGCCTCCTAGGTGCCATATCCTTATCACCATTTGCTTCTTGATGGTGTTCTCATCTACATCAGTAATGGCACCAACACCTACACTCGAACTTAATAACTCCGCATACGTGGCATAATACACGTCACACTTCTCACAAAATCATCTCTACTCCACTTTATCAACACTTCAACTCACACATAATTCTTCATGCAATCACAACAAACAATTTGCAATAAGTAACTTCACTCATAATTCATCATCCAAGCAACCAAGAATTCAAATCAAAACATGTCACATACATAACAACAATATCAATTCAACTACCAAACACATAACATGAAGTAAGTATAGTGTTAGAATCTCCTACATGTTTTTTCAAGCTAAATTCTTGAAATTTTTCCTCTCTTCTCCTTCCTCTCCTTTCTCTTCTTCTTTTTCTCTTCTTTTTTTCCTGGAACGTGAACTCCTTCTCCTCTTCTCTTCTTCTTTTTTTTTTTTTCCTTCCCCTTAATTCTAGAAAACCCCATCTCTTATGTACATAAGGCCTTGGCTCAATGAGCCTAAGTCTAAAAATTTCAAATTCAAGCCCAATTCACCCTTACCAATTCCAGCACAAGCCCACTTCTATTATCCAACCCAATTCTTATAAAATTACTCAATTACCCTTAGTCATATTTTCTAAAATTTATAATATATATATATTGGAATTCCACATATTCCATTAGACAGCATAAGCGTGAATGTTACGGGCACCTTGGTCACAGCCGACAAACATGCCAAAATCTTATACCTTCATCCTTCATTTCATACTGAAGCAGGAACTTCCTTGATCTCTTGACTAGACCTTGGTCATGGATATGTACCTTCACTTCGTAAATGTTTCATGTTATTGCATATGGATGTGCTCATTTGTATCATTTCATATGTTTAATGTTATTGCTTCCGGTTGTCTACCTTTACTTCGTGGTTAATACCCGTAGTTCATTGATAATGAGTGAATGTTACTGTTTGTCATTACTAAAAGATAACTGTTGGTGTTAATCTTCCATTCGATTGTTTTTGTCTACAGCTGTATATAAGTGGAGGAAAATTTCTGTATGATGTGATTGTAATACATGCAACATTAACGAAATAAACTATCCTTGTTGGAAAAAATGGACACTACACATAGAAAATGTACTATACATCAAAGAAGTAAACTAATATACATAGAACACTAGTTAGTATGGACAGTCAAGCATCATGAACACCATCTTTCCTCCTATAAACCCTTTTCCAGATACACCTTCGATAAATCTGGTTGGTGGTTTATGCCTCCTAGGTGCCATATCCTTAGCACCATTTGCTTCCTGATGGTGTTCTCATCTACATCAGTAATGGCACCAACACCTACACTCGAACTTAATAACTCCGCATATGTGGGATAATACACGTCGCAGGCTCCACTTCCCAACGGCTGTTGAGGCACTTTCTCTTTAGCCCTCTACATACTGTATGGCGTAACCATATGCGAAACATCTGTACGCTCAGGGAAGAATTATGCATACTAGACAAGTCGTGGGACCATGATCGCCAAAGTTTTACAAAACTCCAATAGCTTGGCTTGACCTTTTGTGTCCTCTAGTATCTAGGAGTCGTATAGTACCACCTCCCTATCCTTAAATGCGATTTGAGCAAAGACCGAATACTCCCATTTGACGTTGATAGGAGTGTTCTATCTACAACACATGGTAGACAGTTTAAGTTAATATCCTTTACGTCAAAAGATTAAATGAAATTAGGAAGTGTACAACGAAAAGATTAAACTTGAACTAAAGGGTTGCTTATAGTGTCGATGTTCGACCACACCCTCCCATGAGAGGAATATAGCTCGTCTACGTATTTGAAGCATATGGTGTCCTAAGCGATGTGATTCAGGACTTTTTTGCACCTGTCGTAGTTGGTGGGCAAACAAACCTGTTCAGACCAAGGGTTAATGTAATTGTTTAGTCAACTTGAAGCTAATAACTCATGTAAAAGTAAAATTGTTAAATTTTTTCAAGAAGATAACTCACAAAAAACCTGTGGTCAATGGTGGTGAAGTCTTGAGGTATCTTAGAAGGACTGTGTGCCTGTCTGATCCGTAAGAAGTACATAAAGGAGTTCACGTGCTACAAAATAAAATATGAGCATAGTTTACATAGTGTAAATGTTTTTCAACAATAAAATGAAAACTGTAAATGATTAGAAACTTACATCATCATCTAGCCATGACCGTTGTGCGGTGATGCCTCTAAAAAACTCAACTCCAAAATCGAAGTAATCATTTCCGAGTTAGATCCGAACATGACGAGCGTCGCACCATTCATTGAAGCACGACTCAAAGTGATCATCAATAACGGATCCCTACTCGTAACTGGATGACGCATCAACATTTGATGCAGGTGAGGCAACAACCGCCTGCTCCTACACTGGCTAGGCCAACCTGTGCTGCTTTGCATGCTGGTCAGGGTTGGTATATGGACTTAGAAGCAGGTGTGACCTCTTACACTAGTGGCTGGTGTAAACCGTATCCACCAGATACAAAATGGGTCGTGTCCTAACAATGCATACACTCTCACTAGGTGAATTGCTAGGAACCTCATGGACCCTTCCATCCGCGTTGCTACCCTATGACAAGTGCACAACATCATCAACTATCGGTGATACTATAGATCCTTTAGAAAGGGTTGTCCTTAATTTTATGGAGAAGGTGCTGAGTGGTAAGCTTCTTCCTGCATGGAAACATGAGATTCATGAATTGAAATAATTGTACAACACAAAGCAGAGACCATGGAATTCAGTAAACTAATGTGGTACCTCTACGTCGCTAGCCTCTAGAATAGTCACTTCTTTAATCTCATGGATCTCCTTTCGTAGCTCTTGGATCTCTACTTCCAACCCATGGATTCGCTTCGCTTGTGCCTCAAAATTCTCCCCTATTATCTTTAGTAGATCAACATTACTAGTAGTCAACTGAGCTCGGATTGCATCTAAGAGACTGACAAGGATCGAATGAGGATCACTTGCCTACACGAAAATAGTAATGTTAGTTTAGCCACCATTCACTACAATTCAAGATACACATATGATTACTATAAAGTACCTGGCCCTTTATATGCGACTCGGGTGGTGTAAAATGAGGGCCCTCGATGTGTTTGCCTTCAACGTGGGTTGGCATTTGTCCCACCATCCCGATGCTTTTGAAATCCTTGACCTCTCAAGATAAAATTGGAATGGGTAGGCTATTTTCAGTAGCCCATTGGACGAGTGGGCCACCAACAATTAGGAGCCACTTTTTGTTTTGCTTGTACCATTTGTCATTATTTTCATGCTCATCTGGATGAAGAATGATACGTGGAAGCTCCCTTTGTGCAACATAATCAACAAATTACACAATCGAATAACTAATTAAAAAATTTATGAAAAATCATGAAAACGAGTCAATGAATCATTACTATACTTGTCTGCATGTACCGAATATATCTCTCAACACCTCTCCCATTGTAAAATGTGTGGCCTCAGTGTATCAAAATCTCTAACTTTCTTTGCATATGATTTTGCCATGAACGGTATCGCTTCATACAACCAAACCTGGACAAGTACAATGTAGTAAATGAAACCAATTTTATGTAGAGTACAAATTATCTTATAAAACTAAACAAATATCATAAAATTACCTGCACTACATATGAGCAATCGTATAGGTTATACACTTCCTTCTTATGCACATCCTTTTGGGCCTTTCATTGCATGTATTTCTTAGCGCGGTCCCTCACACATGTCCTCAAGGCATCGTAAGTGGCCTTCCAAGCAACAGATCCCCACGGATATTTTCTAAAAGCTTTAAGATTGTCGGCCAAGTCGAGACACTCATTGTGTATATGTCCTAATTTGAGCCACCCTAAAAGTAAGCACTCTAACACCCAGTATGCAGTCAATTTCATCACGCCTAAATTGTTGACTACATCAAAATCCAAATCTTTCAAGATGGTCTTTAATTTAGACATTCTCACATTTTTGCCATTCAAATATTTGACTCGCAAATGATTTGGTGTCTCTACTTTCTTCAACTCCTTTTGGAGGCCAGGAAATGATCCAAACCTTACTCCATTTATTAACCCAAACTCATGGGCTGAGAAACAAATTGTCTTGCCTGTGCACCAAAACAAAGATTAAAATTATCTTTGCCATAGTGCATCATACATAATTAATCATTGGTTGAGGTTATTACCGTACACATGATACTATAACTCCTCGTCCTCTATGTCATGTGTTTTAGACTCATGCAAAAGCAAGTTATTGACAAGCTTGCTGGGAAACATCAGGTCACCTATATCCAATAGGTATCCAAAACCTGTATGCTTCTCTGAAAGCTTCTGGTGGCTCTCTCTCAAAGTGTTCCTCACAAAATGAATGCACTCCAAACTCGTCATATTCGTCACCGTTGAGTCGTAATGCTCCGATTTTGGTGTTATTAACTCAAAAGAGATTGATGGACACTGGGGCTCTATTTGTAAACCTGAGAAATGAAGACAAAATCAGTTTAAACCCAAAAATAAAAAATAAAAAAACACATGCATGATGCAAATTCGGAAAAAAATTTGAAAATTAGACAGGGCATCATCGAACTGTTGAATACAAACTTTTCAATGCTTTGACACAATTTTGAAGACTACAAGTAATTTTGATGATTACGAGGACTTCTTTGATGATAGTTTAATGACAAACTTCTATGGTTTGACACAAACCTACTAATTCAAAGATGCGACATCGAATTTCCTGTTTTTGACGAATGCATAAAACGATTATCGAATTTCATTCCTATATAATTCAGTAGTTCGACGACACAACAATCTATTCAACGGTGGTTCAACACTACGAATAATTCAACACTACTACTCGTTGTCCTAAGTCTTCGACAAATGTGAATACCTTTTTCTCACAATATTTCGACTATTTGATGATGGAAACAGCCTACACAGCACGATTCGACAAACCATTTGATAGCAACTTAACAATTTTGAGATTTTGGCAATTCGACACTATTGTTCATCATCTTCAACCTTAAGTCATTTAAATACACATCACGTAGGCACAACATAAACACACACAACACAACATGCAACCACCAAACAGAATAATCGATTGCTATTCAATTTCATCCTAAATAGCACTTTACAATCAATGAATCCATAAATCTAGTTATTATTCTCTCCTTAAAAGTGACAAAATTTCACGATCTTTCAAAGAGCACAATTACATTGAATTGCACACCTTCACAAAAATCATGTTATCACATACCGAGTTAATTCCATTTATGGCATCGACGACTTCGGCCTCACGGACATGGTCCTCTCTATCGATTATCGCTGCTGCATATATTGGACAAAGCTCTAATGTGGGTTGCTGGAATCAGTCAACTATCTCATCTTGTCGAATCAAATGGAGAGCAATTCAATGGATGAAATAGAGGTTGGTTCAGAAGCGATTGTTTGATTTTTAGATGGAGGAACTGACTCTTTTTCAGTTTTGAATTAGGGTTGCTTACAAGGGTAAATTTGTAATTGATGCGGGTGGAGGCTAGTTAGCTAAAAAAATTATTAAGGGGGGGCTATGAAAAAAAATTTAGTTTTCTAGAGGGTTAGTTTTGAAAATTTCCCTATTTCCACCTAACACACCACAACTGGATTTTAAACCTGGGATGATACAACTTTTACCCATTTTCCATGGTTAGATAGCGAAAACCCTTATATGCATGTTGGCAAATTTGAAAAAGTAATGACCACCTTTCATAGCCAACCCAATGCCAGAAATTTTGTTAGTTAAAAATGTTTCCTTTTTGCTCTAAAAGATAAAGCAAAGAGATGGCTATACTTTTTGAGGTTGGGATTCATAGGAACTTGGGCAGAAATGACCCCAGTTCTTTTTTTTTTGACAAATATTTTCCACATCATAAGAGTAATGGCCCAAAAAAAAATTCTCTTTCTTCCAAAAAGACAATAAAACCTTATACCAAGCCTAGGAGAGATTTAAAAAGTTGTTAAACATGTGTCCTTACTAAGGGTATGAAAATTGGTGCTTAGTTAGCTATTTCTACGAGGGACTCGCAATTAGAAAGCACCAATTTGTTGAAATGATTTGTAATGGAGAGTTCCTTCACAAGGACCTTAAGGAGCCAAAAAAGCCTATAAACTAGACCTAGTGCCACGGATAGCACAAATAGGTCACGAACCAGTGGAGTACAACATCTTAGGTAGGAAGATAGCCTTAAACCCTAAGTAGAAGTCTTAACTAGGGCATTAGAGAACTTCAAAACCGAAGATAGAAGGGTCACACACACGGTTGCTAGGGTTGAGTCACAAGATGTCTGCTTTGTTTGTGGAGGGGTGGAACACTTAGCTTAGGATTGCCCAAGTTATAGTGAGATGAGAGGTATGTATCAGGAGCAATGTAGCGCCTTAGCGATGTACAAAAAGCCTTGTTCACCTTATTATGAACCCTATAGTCCTGGCTAGAGAAACCACCCAAACTTTTGTCGGAAATCTAACCTACAAAATAACAACCAATGGAAACAGGAACAACAACAACCCTAGTCTTATCAAGCACCTTAATACAATGCACCACAAGTTAGGAATTCCTTAGAGGACACCTTACAAGAATTTATAGAGGCCAATAGTAAGACTAAAAAAAAATTTGAAACAATTCTTGCATAGGTCGTAGAAGAGAACAAGGAGATCAAAAGTCAAATCACCAAGCTAACTAGTGCTTTGACTATACAAAAGCAAGGTAAGTTTCCATCTCAAACTTGGTATAATCCACAGGGGAAACATATGGCACAAGCCTACCTCTGACACACAAAATCTCAAGGAGGTAAATGCCATCGATACGCTAAGTGGTAAGATTCTGAGTGAGCCTACATTGCTAATTAACACAACCACAAGTAGTAAAGATGCTCTTGTATAAAAGGAGGACACTTTTGAGAAAGAGCTTGTAAAGAAATTTTGGGTCCAGGTGCCTTTTCCCCAAGCTCTCTTATCTAATAGGAAAAACTAAAAAATTCAAGGTTAGATCCTAGAATACTTGAAACAAGTTAAGATTAATCTTTCATTATTGTGTGTAATTAAACATGTTCCAACTTGTTCCAAAGTTATCAAGGATTCGTGCACCATCAAAAGAAAGCACCATGGCTAGAAAATTGCATTATTGGTTGAGTAGGTAAGTGCAATGATCGAACAAAAAACACCACCCAAGTATAAAGATCCAGGGTGTCCCATAATTTCCTGCCAGATTAAGACACATGAATCCGATCAAGCATTATTGGACTTGAGAGCGAGTGTCAATCTCATGCCTTATTCTATTTATTTGCAATGGGACTTGGAGAGATCAAACCCACATATGTAGTTCTACAATTGGCTGATCGATTAGTAAAGAAACCACAAGAAATAGTGGATGCTGTTCTATTACAAATTGATAAATTTGATTATCCTATTGATTTTCTTGTTTTGGATACTCAATTCATGGTTAATATGGAGTCCAAAATCCCTAGTATTTTAGGGAGACCTTTTCTTGCCACTGCTAATGCTCTTATTAATTGCAAGAATGATCTTATAAAATTATCATTTGGGAATATGACTCTTGAGATGAAGATTTTCCATTGGCAAACAACCACGAGAGGATGATGAATGTTATTATTCATATATGATAGATACACTTGTAATAAAGGAGGCTTATAGAAGACATATTTTGACTCTTTCAAAATACCTCCTTGATTCTAATTTTGAAGATTTATTTTATTCTAATGATACAACTAATGTCTATGGTTTTTTTAACTTATAGGAATAAAGGACTCAATTTTGGTGACCATGCTTTGAAAAGTTGCCACGTGGTGAAGAGAAGCCAAAATCCTCTAACTTAGAGGCACCAAAAGTTAAACTTTCCCCATTGTCCAAAGGTTTGAAGCATGTATTATTGGGATCAGGTGATACCTTTTCTTTTATTATTTCATTTGAGCTTAGTGCTGAACAAGATGAAAAATTGCTAAATTTGTTAAAAGAACATAAGTTTGCACTAGGTTGGACCATAACTAATATTAAAGGTAATTGTCCATTAATATGTTGGCATAGAATCCATCTAGAGGAAGGTGTCTAACCCTGTAGAGATCCCCAAAGAAGACTTAACCTAAAAATGAAAGAAGTCTTAAAACTATTAGGTGTAGGTATCATTTACCTAATCACTGATAGCTAATAGGTAAGTCTAATAAAGGTAGTGCCTAAGAAATCTGGAGTTACTATAGTTCAAAATGATGAGGGCATAGACACTTGATTTTTTAGGCTAGATGATGAAATGAAGATGAACGTTGAGTAATGGAAATGATCAAAATGCCTTGGAATCTAAAGGGAGAAGGGTTAGAAGAAGCCAACCAAAAGTCTTGAAAACTGACACATAACTTGAAAAAATCATAGAAATCAATCCAAGAGGAATCTCTTGATGAATCATGTATTGTTACGAAGCTACAGATGTCTAGTTTTCATAGAAATTTATAGATCACAAATCGAAGTTGAACTCGAAAAGTTATGGATGATTAAATAGATAGAGGTTAGAAGGGACTACGTTGAAAAGTTGCAAAATAAGGAGGTCTGGGTGGCCAACAGCCGGCTGGCTGTCAGAGTGCTAGCCAGTAGTCTGCAAATAGCTAGCCAGTTGTAAGTAGCATATTCTTGGAAAATCTTTTATGAGACTTTCTTTTTTGTTTTTCTTCTTCCTTTTTCAACTCAACCCCTCTCATTTATAAACGGTCCTCCTCCTCACTTCCAAGACATCCAGAAATCCTCTCACTCTCCCTCTAAGGCACACTTGTGAGAATTTCAAGGAATCATTTCTAGTCTAATAATTTTCGGGCATTTTGTATTGCTCTAAACTCAGAAAGGGTAGGTCATGAGAGCAATTTTCTCTTCTCCCTCCTCTTTTCTTATTTATTTTTCTTGCTCAAAATTAAGCATTTCTAGGTTTGTTTATGCTTAGAATTAGCATGTTTATGATTTATTTTGATGCTTCAAAGCATGTTTAGGATTTTACAAAATTGTTTAATCCTTTATTTGTTTTGCAAGGTGGAAATGTTTGTCAAGGTAACTCATCCATCCCTCTTTTATTAGAAACATGTTTAGGATTTTTTTTACTTTGCGACTGCTTACAATCATGCTGAGGAGCACATGTCTAGAATCATGCTTAAGAGCACATGATTAGAATTATGTTAGGAAGACTTATGATTTTTGAAGCATGTTAGGAAATAGCTTCGAATAGGTAAGAATTACCGCATTCGCCCTTGAGTGCTTGAAAGTAGGCTAGAATTGCTATGATTAGGCTAGAATATGCCATGATTTGATATGATTGACATGAATGGGCTAGAATACCATGTTTTGTTATGATTGTTTGACTTAGGCTAGAAATGCCATTTTAGAATTATAATCAAAATGCTAGAATTGCAATAGGCTAGACTGCCATGTCAGGATTATCAAATTTAGGTCGAAGTGCCATGATTCTAGATTATGGCTTTATATTGAATTTTAATTGATTGATATGAACGAATGTATGAATATACAGTGTTTAGAAGTATAATTGAATAATTGTATGACGCCATGAAGTGGTAGTGCACTCACATTGGTGGTGAGGGACCATCACTTATAAAATGATTGATTGTATGAATATGCATGTAAGAGGCTTTATAGACATTGGATAGACTCACATATGGTGGCAAGGAATTCACTATTTATCAGGACTCGATTAGAATGTTTGTATCGAATGTGCATGAATATGCTTTCATTATTGAATACTTGATTTATATGAATGTTATATTTGGAGTGTTAAAATAGAATTTACTTTATTTGTTGAAGAACAATGTGATCCTCTCTCCTATCCCCTATGTTTGAAGGAAATGTAAATCTATTCTCCTTCATTTTTCTTTGCATGAATATCTAACTGTTATTGATTGAACATCAGCTTACATGTCTAAATGAAGATGAAATTGAAACGTGTGCATAAAATGAACCACCTAAGTAGATTGTATAACAACATAAGCTATTTTGAGTTGGTATACCCTGGTGGAAGTCGAATTTTGATCCGAATGAGGTGAATGGCTCGTACCTAACTTCTCAAAACCATCTTTGAAAGGATGAGGGTAGTTTAAGTCCTAAAGCGATGGATCAAATTGCCCCTACTTATTTCCAATTGAATAATTGGGCGGCGACTGCAATTCTCCAGACGTGTCCATGGCTCATTTGTGTTCCCTTAAGTCACAAAAGAGGCTTTGACACAGTGTCATGGTTGCAAACACTCTGGTAGGATGAAAGCCTTGTTCACAGTGGTGACTCCACGGGGGATAAAAAAAGTTGATTTCGATTGGGATACCAAATTCTACTACCTCATAGTGATACTTTGAGTCCTTGCATCACTATAATTTGCACACAATGAGCACAAACTACCTAAACTACCCATGTGACATTGGTATGAGAAGTCTTTGACTCCATTCGACCCCAGATAAACTAGCCCAAAGGGCCATCTCTTGCTTGAAAGAGCTCAAACCATTGGACCCTTGAGAGTCAAACTTGCGTAGATGAATCCATAAATTTTCAATAGGATGAATATCCAAAACCCATGTTAAAATGCGAGTCCATAGATGTAAATTCCATATGATTAGAATAACATCAACTCAACCTCATGGAACCATTAACGAATGCCACATGTTCAATTACCCATAAGAACAAATTGGGGACATGTGCCATGAGTTAAGATTATCATGACATTTAGAAGCCATGTTATGATAATCATGTAGAATCCAACGTCATCTTGAATGTTAGAATTAGGTGAGAGAATCTCGTATTCCCACATCCCATGACGATGACTTGGGAATGATGCCAAAAATCCTAAGAAAAGAGGCTCGACCTCACATGTGTGGGAGGAATAAGGTTGGAAGGCTGAAAGAATGTTTATGCCTTTGTATGAGCATGCATCATATCATGCATCAATGCATGCATGCATGGCATTGGCACCTTTGTTTTACACCCATCATAGCTTGGGTTAGATGAGGTGGTCATTTGATAAGACAAAAGGAACCAGTTACTGAAATGGCCACTCCCAACAATAACCAAGAGATGGTCCAATTGAGAGCTAACAAGATTGCACTCCAGCAGTAGATGGCCCAACTCATTGAAGCACTCCAAAACTTGCCCAACCACATGAGCTAGTCGTCTCCTGAAGGTGATGGTGATGGTGAGACTAGCCAAGGCAAAGATAGGAGGAAAGTCCAAGTCAACCAAGATGAGCTCGAATCAGTCAAGTAGTTGACCAAAGACATGGAGAAGGTCCAATCCTTCTTGAAGAAGAAAGGACTGAAAATGGTCGAAGACCTAGATGGTATCTTTCTCATAGGGGACAATGATTTGCCTCCCATGTTGTGCATACCAGATTTGCCCAAGCTCAATAGAGAGGGTGATCCAAAGACACATCTAAAATAGTACGATGTTGTCATGGCCACCAGTCTTTGTTAAAGGAGTATATCTTGAAGTACTTCATGCTGTCCATAGAAGATGATGCAGTAGTATGGTAAAATGATCTTACTAAAAGAGTGCGAGAAGATTGGGAAGACATTTTCAAATAGTTTGTAGAACAGTATTGCCGCAATACCCAACTGGGGGTAATGTTGAGGGATTTGGAGATGACCTACCAAAAGCCCAACGAGACTTTTTTACAGTACCTAGCATGTTGGAGGGCCAAAGCTACCAAGATGACCATAAAGCCGGGGGAGAAGGACCAGGTCCATATGGTAATCAATGGAGCCCATGCCTTTATTAGTGTAGACTAGCAGGCTTTCTAATCAAAACATCTAAAGATTTGTATGATTTCAGTATCCAAATAGAAGATTTGGAGTCCAGGCAAAAAAGAAGTAAGCAATAGTTACCCTAAAAGAAATCAAGGGCAGTATCATCAAGCTAGTGGGTCTAGCATGAAATATGTTGACGTAAAAGTAGTCGCCTAACAAAGGAAGGTCAGTCATTTGGGAAGACGTTTGTCAAAGAATTTGTAAGATTGAGAGCTATAGGGATCTTGCAGCCATTACCACTAAGAGGGCTTCCAAATCCATTGCCAAGGAATTGGAGGCATCATGAGAAGTATGAGTTCCACTAAGTGACTAGTCACAAGACTGACGATTGCACTCATCTCCACCATGAGATTCAAGATTTGGTCGATAAGGGTCAGGTTCCTGATCCAGAAATGCAAGAGCCTAACATGAAAAGCAATCCATTACCTAACTACAATTGGATACCTCTTCCAACTGCCAACATGATTGGGTTGAGCTTGACAGAGGAGCAAGTCAAGAGTTCTTTTGAGAAAAGTAGATCAAGCAGGGCCGAGAGAGCCAAGAGAAGTGAGAAGTTTAGGCTTGAACAATAAGAAGGGTCTACTAAAAAGGTGGCCACAAAGAAGAAGCCCAAAGTTGACGAGCCCAAGAAAGAAAAGTCGAAAGAGATCATTAAGAGGGCAGAAGATGAGCCCATTCCTTTGGCAGCCTAGATTTTCATTAAGAAAGGTGGATGGACCAACATTGCAGTAAAGGGAGCCAATCAAAGCTTAGAACCTAAATTTGTATGCCTCAGTGACCATGAGGAAGAGGAACAAGAGAAAGTTGAGATGGAGAACGAAGAAGCATCTGCCAAGGAGAAGTCCATACCAAGGAAAGCCTTTGCCAAGAAGTGGATGCCTAGAAAAGGGGTAGAAGAGGTCCACCACGGAGAAGACTCAAGATTAAGAAGGTTAGTAAAGCTAGAAAAGGGAAGCGAAGTGAAAGTCATGTGAGAAGAGAGAGCTTACCAAGAAGGTGTAAGGAAGTGAGAGTTATGGGTATTTGGGATAACATTCCTAAGGTCAAGACCCTTTCAAACTTTTAGGTTGACTTTAGTAGTGATGAAGAAGAAGAAGTAAGAGTTGAGGGAGAAACACATTAGGGAGAAACACATAAGAGAGAAACACTTAGGGGTGAGGATGAGAATGAACAAGGAGTAATAGGTTTAACCATGAGAAGGAGAAGAAAAAATCAATCGAGAAGAAGAGACTATTGAAAAAATAAGTCGAAAGACTATTGAAAAAGGCAAGGAGTCAACACGAAAGAAAGCAAAGAAGAAGAGAATCAAGTGATCAAGCAGTTGAAGAAAACTCGAGCGAATGGTAACATTTAAGACTTGTTGATCTCATCCCAAAAGCATAGAGAAGCCATGGTGAAGGCTTTGGCAGACGTGGAGATATCAATGATTGTCACTCTAAATGAAATGTTGATCGCCTTGACTGGAAGAGAACCTAAGAGGGTACATGAGAAGGGTGTAATCACCTTCACTAATGATAATTTAGCTTTCCAAGTAATCACCTTCACTAATGATGATTTACCTTTCCAAGGAAGGAATCATAATAGGCCACTATTTATCACCATTAAGATTGGTGGGCAAACGTCTCCTTGCATCAGATGATGGGTCTACGATCAATATTGTGCCTATGAAGACATTACACAAGTACGAGATCAGTGAAGATGAACTTGAGCCTTGTGAGATGGTGATCAGGGCCTGTGATAACTCAAAAAAGGGTGCCATTAGAATATTCAAGGCGTTAGTGAAGATTGGGCCTGTTAAAGTAAGGACAGAGTTTATAGTTCTTGACATTCCAGTCACATTTGTTGCTTTGTTAACTTGAGCATGGTTCCATTCGCTTGATGGAGTCCCTTCCACCTTGCATCAGAAGATCCGATTCAGCATGGATGGGTGACTGTGAGCATTCATACAGCCTCCAAAATTATGCTCGCTGCTTTTGAGTGTGAAGGTTACAGAGATACCATACATGGGAGGATTCCATGTAGCCATGATTGGTGAAGTTAGTCTAATTGTCACTAGAATAATGAAGAAACATGGATACTTGCCAGGAACTGGGCTTGGGAGGAATGGATGTGGTTTACCATCTCTTCCAAATTTCAAAGGCCAAACTTCTAGAAGAGGTTTGGGTTATGAGTCCAATACGGAAGAAGAAGACTCTGAGCCCAAGAAGGGGAGATTCATCAAGTTTGTCAAGGCCCAAGATATGAATTATGTGGAAGCTGTCAAACCATGGGTTTTCAAGGGAATGTTGAAGCTCAGATTTGAAATTTTCAAGGATATCCTTCGAGCAAGAATCTCTAAGGGAATGACTTGGTTGAAAAAATGGAGAAAATGATGATGAAGGAGGAGAAGCCTTAAGATCAAGCACCGCCAATGGACCCGTCCGTCGATTTTGCCACCTTCATCGAAGAACAAATCAAGGATTTTTTTTAGGAAGATGTATTTGTTCCTAACCTTTTTGAAGATGAGGACATTGTCTATGTTTCAAAGTTTGATGTAATAAAGAATCAGTTTGCTTACTTGTGTGATGTCTTTCCCAATGACATTGTGCATCATAATCTGAATTTCACTAGCATATTTGACATTCACACCATTCAAACTCATGACATTAATCTTCATACAATTGAAAACCCAGGAAAATATGCATGACACTTGACACAGCTCCTGAAGAGGGAAAGAGATTCGAAAAATCATTAAAAAGACATGAAGAAGTCTTCGCCTGATCCTATACTGACATGCTTGGAATCGATAGAAGCATCATTGAGCATATGATTCCAACATATCCATACATAAAGGCAGTCAAGCAAAAGTTGAGAAAATTAAGACTGGAATAGGCTTATCAAAATCGATGAAGAAGTTTCCAAGCAGATTGAAACCAAGTTTCTAGATGTGGTGAAGTATCCAGAATGGTTAGCCAACATTGTGCTTATGTCAAAGAAGGATGGAAGGGTCTGAATATGTGTTGATTACTGAGACTTGAATAAGGCCTTACTGAAGGATGATTTTCTTTTGCCTCACATTAATGTGTTAGTGGACAGCGCCGCTTCTAGTGTGATGTTTTCCTTCGTAGATGGATTTTCTAGTTACGGCCAGATAATGATGGTCAATGATGACAAGATGAGAACGACTTTCATTATGGAATAGGGAACCCACTATTATAAGGTGATGCCCTTCGAGTTTAAGAATGTACGGATAACTTACCAACAAATGGTGACGACATTGTTTTATGATATGATGCATAAAAAGATAGAAGCCTATGTGGATGACATGATGATGAAATCTGAAACTCAAGATGGCCATCTCGAAGCTTTAGATAGATTCCTAGAAAGGGTAAAGAAGTATAAACTACGGCTAAATCTGAAGAAGTGTATTTTTGAAGTTACCTCAAGAAAGTTGTTGGGGTTTGTAGTTGGTAAGAAGAGGATAAAGGTAGATCCAAAGAAGGTTAAGGCGATTATAGAGATGCCATCACCTGAAATAGAAATAGAAGTTAAAGGGTTTCTTGGGTAGATCCAATACATTAGTTAGTTCATTGCCAAATTGATAAGAGTTTGTGTACCGATTTTTAGGCTCCTAAAGAAGGACTAAGTGCTTACAAAATCTGTTAGTTTTGAGACTGCTGAGACTTGGCAAGAATTTGATTCTCTACTTGGCTCTTAAGGAGGAAGCCATAGGTGCTATACTAGCACAAGAAGATGAGAAAGGCGTAGAACATGCTGTTTATCATCTTAGCAAGAAGTTGCAACTGCAGAGATGAAGTATAGTTATGTGGAGAAAACATGCTTAGTCATGGTATGGCTCTCGAAGAAGTTGACGCATTATTTTCAATCTTATAAGATTAAGGCTGTCTGAAAGGATGATCCAATGAAGTATCTTTATGAAACACCATCTTTGGTGGGTAAACTAGCAAGATGGCTTTTCAACTATCAGAATTTGACATTGAGTATGTCACCAAGAAGGTGATTAAAGGAAGAGTAGTAGTAGAGTTTTGGCCATGAATCGGTCGATGATGATGAACCATGAGACTTGGATTTCCTAGATGAACATCTAGGGGTAATCTCGGTAGTGAGATGGAGAATGTTCTTTGACGGAGCTGTCAATCAAAATGGTGTTGCAATAGGAGTTATTCTAGTATCACCAACTGAAGAAGTCATTCCCTTTACTAAGAAGTTGGAGTTCAGAGTCACCAACAACATGGCTAAATACGAAGCCTATGCCTTTAGGTTAGAAATCATGATAGCTATGGGGCATCAATGAAATAGAAGTGTTAGGAGACTCAAAGTTAGTCATCTCTCAAGCCAATGAAGATTGGGATCTTTGGGAAAAAAGGTTGAAATTGTATCTCAAGAGCTGCTAGGAAGGCCAATAGCAATATCACAAGTATGGGGCTTTTGCTACATGGAACCCCATGTAATAGAGGCTAAAATGGATGAGAAGCCATGGTTCTATGACTTGAAGAGATACCTAAAAGCAAAGATTCTGCCAGATGAGGCTAACAAGAAAGACCGAGCTATACTACGAAGGTTGGCCTAACAATTTATTTGTCATCAAAGATTGATGTACAAAAGAATGACAGAAAAGGTGTAATTGAGGTGTGTCGATGAGAAATAAGCTAGAAGGATCATGGAGGAAATCCATGGTAGTGTATGTGAACCACATATGAATGGGCTAATGCTTACAAAGAATTATGTCCAATTTATGAAGAGATGTCATCGATGCCAGATCAATGAAAATTTGATTCACCAATCACCTTTAGAGCTACAAGGAATGAAAACATTGTGGCCTTTCACTACATGGGGCATTGATATTATAGGCGAAATAAGGCCGTCAGCCTCTAATAGGCATAAATATGTGGTGGTGGCTATTGACTATTTCACCAAATGGATACAAGCTAAGTCGTACGGTGAATTGGGGGCGAAGCAGATAGTGAAGTTCATTGAGAAGAACATCATATGCATATTTAGAGTACCACATCATGTCGTGATTGACAATAGGGTTCATTTCTAGGCTGAGACTATAGCCTTTTTTGAAAAGTATGGGATTGAACATCATAAGTCATCTACATATAAGCCACAAGCTAATGGATTAGTAGAAGCGGCCAATAAGAACATCAAGAAGATGTTGTCTAAGACGGTACAGACATACAAAGATCGGGCAGAGAAGCTATTGTTTGTGCTATGGGGTTATAGAACAATACCCAGAAGTTTGATAGGCATCACGTCTTTCTCATTGCTGTATGGTTCAAAAGCGATCCTACCAATTGAGGTAAAAATGAAATCAGCAAGGGCTTTGATGGAAGCAGAAATTCCTGAAAGGGAGTGGATTCGTAATAGATGTGAACAGTTGGCCTTGATTGATGAGAAAAGAACGAAGGCCAAATATAAAATCCTGTTGTATCAAAAGCAAATTGCTGGAGCCTTTAACAAGAGAATAAAGGCAAGGAAGTTCAAAGAAAGGGAATCGGTCCTTAAATAAGCCAGGCCAATAGTGTTTGATCCGAGAGGGAAGTTCAAGCCCAACTGGGAGGGCCCATTCATTGTGACAAAGGTCATGTTCGACGAAGCTGTCATCCTATTAAACATCGAAGGAAATGAGTTCATTGAGCCCATTAACATGGACAAGCTAAAGAAATACTATGTGTGATGAAAAAAATGAAAGAAAAATAAAGAAGTGTGAGAGGAAAAATAATTAATCAAAAAACCAAACATGGCTGATTAATGACAGGAGTTGTCTTATTGTGTACATATTGTTCGAAGAACAAATAGTTGTACTTTTATTAATGAAATGAAATTATTTGGAAACAAACATGCCTTCGAAATATCTTATTATTTTGATATGCATGATGACTAAAGGACAACATCTAACATCTAAGCTAATAATGAAACTATCAATGTCGTCTTTGCCTCTTCGATGGACTATGCATAGGCTTGCCATATTGCTTACGACACTGTCTGGCTTGAATAGCAGGATTAGGAATAGAAGCCTGGAAAATCACCCAGTCCTTATATCAGTTGCATGTCTTAAAATCAGGATCATGGAACAGATTTCTCTTGATGGTTCGATGTAGCCAAAAATCCCCCGCACACTCTAGATAACGAATGAACAATCTACCAGGATCGAATGCAATTGGTGAATCCAAGATTCGATGCTTAAGTCCTCACTGCCGACGTAGTCTAGCAGGATCATAGAATGAACTGACAATGTAGGTCTTGACTATCACATGCTCTAACCGCCATCATGGACAATACCAATGGAATTGGGTATCCGGAATGACTCAAAGCTAGTCGACCTAAGAAGAACGTCTCTCAAGTCTCCTCCTCGCATAAATTCAAGGGCTATAATGGGAAATATCCTTTCCAGGCGATGCTAGAATAGACAACCTTTCTTGTAACAAAATCTAAAAAAGAAAAAAAAGAAAAAGCGTGCTACGTCAAACCTAAAAAGGTAGCTTAGGCAAAAATTAAGGCAAACCCAAGTTGAAAACCCAAATGGGCAGCTTAGGCAAAAGTTAGGGCAAAGAAAAGAGGAAAGAAAAGCTTGCTGAGTTGAAAATTGAAAAGGGCAACTTAGGCAAATGTTAGACAAGCTAGCTAAGTCAAAAACTCGAAGGAGCGGCTTAGGCAAAAATTAGGGTTAAAGAAAATGCCTGAAGAAGTAAATGACTACCACTGAACCTTTGACTCAGAACAATCTTGATGCGATCCAGTCTGAGTAATGTTTTAGCAAGATCAAGGGATTGGCTATGAAATCGATCCCATATGAGAAATGATGGTCACAAGATGTGGGTTGCCAAGACTATCCAGTGAAACTAGCATAAACTACATAAGAAGGCAAAACTGAAGAAGGCGAATTCAACCAGACGAGGTCTTATCCATCATCTCCAATAAAGGAATAATGGAAGTCAATGTCACTCTACCACTTTGGTGTTAATGCCTATGGTAGGAATCCAAAAGTCAAAGAAGTTTGCATGATCAGACATCGATGGTGTCTCAAAAGTAAGTAGAACGATGCTCTCAGAACTAGACGAATGACAACCGAGTATGGCAGAGAATTCTTCATACATAGGGTAAAGCTCTTACTCGTTGAAGCAGAGGATGTGATCATAAGGATCCCAAAAGATCATACATTCCTTAAGAAAAGGAACATCAAGATTCACATATCGAAGGAACTTCAAATTGTAGAGACCACCAGATTCGAGTCGTTTCCAGCCATCATCCTTTAAAAGCTTCAAGAAAGGCTGAAGGGTCTTGAGAGAGGCCTCAAACATGTTGAAAAGCACAAAGAGGCATCAAATAGGATGAAGAAAACTTGAAAATGAGGGAGGAAAATATTGAAAGGTGTGAAGAAACAATAGAGAGAAGGAGCACTTAAATAGTGAAAAAAAACAAAGTAAAAAAAGCAAGATGAAGGAAGATGACTGGTAGGTAGTCAGTCAATGGACTGCCACTCGGTGTCGATCGATAATTGCATGACAGTCGACTAGTGGTCTAATATCCCACCCACAGTCTGACAACCGACTAGTGGCCTACCTTCTTGAACCCATCTTTAAAGGGATGAGGGTAGCTTAGGTCCTAAAGCAAGGGATCATTACCGCCATTCATTGCCAATTGAATAATTGGGTGGTGACTTCATTTCTCTAGACGTGCCCATGGATCATTTGTGTTCCCTTAAGTCTCGAAAGAGGCTTTGACACAATGTCAGGGGTCGCAAATGCTCTAACAGGATGAAAGCCCCGTTCACAAAGGGAATGTCAGTTCCAACGAGGGTAGTAACTGGACGGTGGATATGCATTGATTATAGGAAATTAAATGCAGCCACCCCAAAAGACTATATTTCGTTACCTTTTTTTAACCAAATCTTGGAATGTGTAGTTGGCCATCCCTTTTATTGCTTTCTTGATGGTACTCAGGACATTACCAGATAGAGATGGCTAAAGAGGAATGTAATGCATCGACTACTTTTCAATGTAGCTTGCTTAGTATTTTCTTTGTCATGGTTGAAAAATGCATGGAGGTTTTTATGAATGATATGATTATTTATAGTGATTCTTTTGATTTATGTCTACTTAACTTAAAAGTTGTTTTGAGTAGGTGTGACGAAAAATGACGTATGATTAATTGGAAAAAATATCATTTCATGGTGTTTGCTGGTATTTTTTTGGAGTATGTTGTATCAAAAATAGAAGTTAAAAAGGGTAAAATTGAGTTAATCTCTAAATCATCTATTCCCAAGACGGTAAAAGATGTCCAGTCTTTTCTAGGACATGTTGGTTTTTGCAAGAGGTTTATAGAAATTTTTTCTACCATATCTAGACTATTGTGTAACCTCTTGCTAAAATATATTAATCTGTATGGACTCAAGAGTGTGCAAAAGTGTTCGGAACACTAATTGCCAAACTCACCACCGCTCCTATCACGTTGTCACCTGATTGGAACCTTTTATTTGAGACTATGTGTGGTGCTAATAACTATGTTGTAGGAGCAGTCCTCGGTCCATGAAGGAAGGGGAAACCTTTTGTTGTTTGTTATGCTAGTAGGACCTTGAGTGATGCTCAGTGAATTATTCTACTATTGAAAAGAAACTATTAGCTGTTGTTTTTGCCTTAGACAAATTTCATCCTTATTTGATTGGTTCACCTATTACTATGTTTACTGATCACGCAATTCTTAAGTGCCTTCTTTCTAAGAAGGATGCTAAAACCCATCTAATTAGATGGATTCTTCTTTTATAGGAGTTTGATTTGACCATTAAAGACATCTTTTCACTATAAGCTAAGTACCTTGATATGCACATATTGTAAATTACTTGGTTTACTGAAAAGTTTCATCTAACTGGAGTGCACAATATAAGCTTAAGTTCTTGGTTGAGATACGTAATTTTTATAGGATGATCCTTATCTTTTTAAATACTGTCATGACCAAATTATGAGGTGTTGCATTCCTAAAAGTGAAGTTGCTAGTGTCTTAAACTTTTGCTATAGTGCTAGTTGTGGTAGTCATTTTTCTATAAAAAAGGCCGCTGTGAAAATTTTACAGTGTAGTATTTATTGGCCCACTTTGTTTAAAGATACTAACAATTTTTGTCGTTCATGTGAAATATGCCAAAAGTTAGGTGCTTTATCTTGCCATCACATGATGCCTCTTAACCTTATTCACGTTATTGAGCTATTTAATTGTTGGGATTTATTTAATGGGACCTTTTTCGTCATCTTTTGGTTATCTCTATATCTTCTAGTTGTTGATTACGTGTACAAATAGGTGGAGGCTATGGCTTGTCGTACTAATGATAACACAATTGTGGTAAAGTTCTTAAAGAGAACGTGTTGTCTAGCTACGGCACGCCACGTATCATCATCAATGACCAAGGGACACATTTTTGTAACCATTCTTTTGAAGTTTTGATGCATAAGTGTTCTTCATAAAATTTCCACCGTATACCATCCACAGACAAGAGGGCAAGCCAAGCTCACAAATCCGGAGGTTAAACAAACTCTAAAAAAGATGGTTAACCCAAATCACAAAGATTAGTCTCTACACCTTTCTGATGCATTATGGGCATACTACATAGCTTATAAGACTATCATAGGAATGTCTCTGTACTGACTTGTCTATGGAAAACTTGTCATTTACATGTCGAACTAGAGCATAAAGCTTACTAAGCTATTAAAGCCCTTAACTTTGATTTGAGTGCTGCAAGTCTTCAAAGAAAGTTATAATTATCAAAAATAGAAGAATTGTAGATCAATGCCTATAACAACTCTAGGATCTACAAAGCTAAGATGAAAATGGCTCATGACAAACAAATCTTGAGGAAACACTTTGAGCTAAATCAATAGGTCTATCTTTATGACTCCCGATTGCATTTACACCCTGGAAAGTTAAGGTCTCAATGGACTAGCCTGTTTGTGGTAAAGCACATTTTTCCAAATGGTACTGTTGAGATTGAGGACCCATGATGGGCAAATTTTCAAAGTTAATGGGTAATAGTTGAAAAACTATATGGAGAGGGAAGGTTAATCTTTGTCCCTTAAAGACATCTCTCCTGCGGCTCCTGTCTTTCATAATTGATGAGGTTCTATCTGTCTGTATCATATTTTTTACTTTATTTTTTGTTTTTGCTTTATTTTCTGTCTATACCATTTTTTTACTTTATTTTCTATTTTTGCTTTTTATTTTCTTTTGCATTTTTTATTTTATTTTATGGTCAAGTGGCAGATATAGTACTCTATGGCTATTAAAGTCGATTTTCCAGTTCCTTAAAAACTGTCACCCAAACAAAAATCGTGCATTCATCTTTTCCCTTTCAAACCTTCATAAATGTTTTCGTTCTCTTACTCCAAATGCATTACTAAAAATTTAGAAAGCACTATTTGAGAGACTACGATTGTTGATGCTTATTAGTCTACTTATTAATTTACGATGGTTAATAGAGGCCAAGGTCTGATTACTAGTGAGTCTTCAAAGCCTTTGTTTCTTTTATGCCTGGCTTCGGTAGAAGCTCTTACGCAAAAAAACAATACAAGTTGATCACAAATATGGATGATGGACCTGTAACAAGCGATATCACTCTTTTGGATTTGTGCCTGTGAATCAAGAAGATAAGATTCAATTTATTAAGAAGGGACTGAGTAAGGAGTCTATAGATAAATCTTGCTAACTTTTGAGACGCATCCTTGTGGAATTGTGCACCATAAAATTTTTAAATTATGGACACAATTTTGAGAAGAGCATGCATGCTATAGTCTTGGGAATATGACTCCAAATGACAATGTTTGCAAATTTATAAGAAAATTGGATCGGAAGTATATCCCCAACTTATAGAAAGTGTTTCAATCGTTATGGACATAAAACTAGAGAAAGATGTGAGCCAAAACCACAACTACTTGCACATGTGCATGCTTGTCATTATTTTTGAATTCTTATTTTTTTAATTTCAAAATTTTTCTAACAAACATTCAGGCTACCCATATAGATGTTATTATTGTGATTCCTTTTTGCATTCCATAAATATGCCTCATGTTCTTCATTTTCAAATACAAAGTTAGTGAGTTATATCAAAATGGAGGGAACCTTAGCTCATCAATTCTGAAATATATATGTACTTTGTGGATCTCAACCTTGTAAAAATAAAGAGTTCGTAAAAGTAGCTCACAATTTCTGTAGGGTGCTAGCTAAGAGAAAACTTAATTCAGTTTATGCGGGAGGTAGCCTTGGGTTAATGCGGTGTGTGTCAACAGCTGCACGCATAGGAGTCAAGTTTTAGGTATTATTCCTAGAGCTTTAGCTAGCATCACTGGGAGAACAGCTGGTGAAGAATTACGTGTCTCATCCATGCATAAATGCATAACTTATATGATTTACAATACGGACGCCTTTATTGCTTTACGAAGCGGTTTTGATACATTGGAAGGAATTTTTCAAACTGCTTATTGAACCTAAACTACCTTATATGAATAACTTATATGAATATCCACCAGAAACCTATAGATTTGTTGCATGTAAATAACTTCTTTAATTGTTTATTGTGTTTTGTTAATCAAGTTGTCGAACAGAGTTTTATCTCACAATCAATGCAACAGATCCTTTTTTTTCCTCAACTATTGATGAATGAATTGATGAATTACAAGCATTTGCTTACAAATCTGACTAGTAGCAGCTCAAATTGAATAGTCAATGGGAACAAACAATAAGTGCAAATTGGATAGGACACTTCGTTTGTAATTTTTCCTACTTTGGGTTTTGTTTACAACATTCTATTTTACATTCACTTAAGTGTCTTTCAGGTTTTTTTTTTTTTTAATAATTGAGGCTTCAGATGATGTCTCCTATACTTTCTCTTTCTACATATAAACATTGAGGACAATGTTCCAATCTGGTTGGGGGATTTATAGTAGACATATGTTATGTTTTGCATTGCATTTTAAAAAAAATGTTGTCAACAAAACTAACCAATAAATCTATTGGTTTGAGAATAACAGAGTAAAGAGTTCATCATCTCTTAAGAAGCATTCCAGATATCACTATAAGAAAAATAGGCTATGGCAATGCGCATTTCATGTTGCTAAAACATTTTCGCAACGCGCAGACGGGTGTTGCCATTCTTGCCGCTGCGAAAAGTCTTTCACTTTTAGCAACGTGCGCATGCATGTTGCGAAAAGTGATTTTGCATGTTGCGGGAAATCTTTTGGCGACGCGCAATACGTGTTGCCGTAGACATCGATGGCAATGCGCAATGCGTGTTGCCGTAGACATCAATGGCAACGCGCAATGCGTGTTGCTATAGACCTAAATGGCAACGCATATTGCACGTTGCGAAAAGATCCAAAATAACATACTTTCAGCAACATGCAATGCGTGTTGCTATAGATTTAAGCATGTGAGTTTTGGCAACATGTGCATGTTGCCATTTATTTGATATAGAAATATATTGTATTTATAATTAAATACCCTTGTTGTTAATATGTAAAACCTACTCATTTTTAATTATACAAATTGGTATATAAATAATCGTAGAATACATAACATATAATAAATGTAGAAATTTGTATAATGTTAATATTATCACAAATATTATGAAAAATACAAGTACTTGTAATTAATATGTAATACAATCCCAAATGACTTAAGGAAAATGAAATCAAATAAAACATACTTAAGCATAAATTCGTACATAAGCAGCAAAATCATCATCTTCTTTTAGCATCTTGATTGATGAATTTTCCAAACAAACACGAACAAAGCCTACACAAGCAACTTCAAAATGTTACATAAGCAAGATAGCGATAGACATATAGAGTCATGTTTAAGCATAAAACTAACTTACGGATTCAAATTTAATTTTATTCTTAAGTTAATTTATTACTTATATTATCTTACAGCTTCAACTATATATGATAGGAAAAGCATATAATCAAACCACTAACATATCAAATAGCATGCTTATAGCCACCAAGACAAAAGCAAAAAAAAAAAAAAAAGGCACAATATATGAAATTAATATATAATATAAACTTATAAACATTGATCATTTAATAATTCAAAAATTATATTCTACTTACCTTAAAAGTGACAAAATAACCTCCACCTAAAAATAAGGATAATAAAAATGCAGTTAACATCCATAGAACATATTGTAAAAATTAAATGATATAAGCTTCCAAATACAAACTTATAGAAATTTAGTCAATGAGAAAGTATTACCTTTATGATATCAAATTGATGCAACTTTTTAGCCAAGCAATAGCACTTCGTACGACCTGATCAATGTTTTGAGCTTCATCAGTTGAATTTACAAGCCCAAACAAAATAATTAGAAAGATTACATTAATTGTTTATATTAGCTATCCATTGTATATAAAAATTGACAAATGTGAACTAATTTGATGCATGAGTTGCATGTGCATGTGCATGGACTGAGTTGTACATGAGTTGCATGTGCATGGGCTAAGCCTTGTGTATTCAATGACCTGCATGTGTATATTCAATTGAACTGTGAGCTGCATGTGCACATGCTGGTGCATGAAGTGGGCTACATGGCGCCAAACCATTTGACTTGTTTACACCACGGCTACGGAGCTTCTTTAAAAACTATTGTCTGCATTAGGAAATGCCCATCAGAGATGACAACTAAACATGAATGCGTATGGCCATATGATATAACATATATTTTCTGTTTAAATTTCAACACAAGAAACAGGCCATATCACGATTTAGCAATAGATAGAATTAGCAATATGGGAACAAGATGGTGGAATTAACTCATCTAGACTACAACAGAGAGCAGCAACGACAATAAGACTTGGTCGATGCTCCAACAGTCTAAAATCTGCACAAGTTTAGTTTTAATCTAATGAGTATATATATGCTGTAGGAGAAACTTCTATGATGTGATGATGCAATATTAAAATCTAATACTCCCTCAAATGAAGCTACTAAATCAAGAATGAACACAAATTATCAGCAAAGATCTGAATCATAAGCTACATGAAGCATGGGACAGCAAAGCTATTTGGCAATATGGAAAGAAATTCTGAAAACCAAATTATAATATTTCTTTAACAGTAAAGATTTTATATATATATATATACATATATTATATATATATGTATATGTATATATACGTATATATACATACATATATATATATATATATATATATAGTGTCCCCAAGCCAGCCAACAAAATCCTGTAAAAATAATTGCCACACCCCCACCTGTGTTGATTATTTCTAATAACTTGATTAGCCACCTTATCCAGAAGAAGCTTAATGAGCCGGTTGGTTAACTCACTGCTGGGAACGTGAGACTAAGACTGGAGAGAATTGCCACCTTAGCAATAGCTCTACGTATGAATTGCATGACCTTAGATGGTGCATGAAGTGGCCTACATGGCCTTACATGAGTTGCATGTGGTTAGGCTATGCTAAAGTGTAGCAAGGATGAAGCTACACTATGATATGGCCATCATTCTCCCTCAAGAGAAACTGGTTCCCCAAACAAGTGAGCTTGCTATATATTCAAATTTTGGAACTGACTTAAAGCATGTGCTCTACATCTTGCATAACCAGCTTGCTACATGGGATCATCCGACAGAATATTCAGCTCGCTTCTGACAGAATCGACTTCCCACGAGATTCCTGCTATTAGCTACATGGGATCATCCAAAACAAGCTGAATATACATGCGGGATGATCCAAAACAGCTTGCTATATTTTCCTCTCTCTCTTTCTCTCTCTCTCTCTCCCCTTCTCCCTTCTTCTTCGTCCCCCTCTCTATTTGAATTTTTTTTCCTTCAAGCTTTTATCTCAACTATGCTAGTGGTGAGCAATGATTCGTCAAGACTGCAACTACTCTTATTATGTCCTTGCTACTGCTGGGATTTATATGGGACTCATTACTCGTAGCATATATATATATGTGTGTGTGTGTGTTGAACAATTACCATAATGACTACTTTTGCTAATTTTGTGTATATAAAATATGGGTATCTAAACAATATTCATTCGTATTCATCCTAGATTAATGACTTTATTTCACATTGATAGAGATTAAATATTACTGTTTGGCAATGAATTCATTAAATATAAGCCAAGTAATATGTATAACAAATAGGCAACAAAGACCTGTAGCACAGTAGTCCACTCATGAAGTAGCTCGCCTACAGCAGTAGCAAACCTACCAAGTAAAATGAAGTTCTCGAGTAGGAAAGCAAGCGATGGAAATGGCTATGCAGTGAGTCGAGATAAAGTTCTACAGCTAGCATGGAGTAAGCGGGTAAAGGAAACTTCTGCAGCGAGTCGAAACAAATGGCTCTGGAGCTAGCGTGGGGCAAGCTTCTAAAGTAAAGATACAACTTTCCTTTGCAGTGGGGCAGAGGAGAACTATTCACCTCTATAGTCGTAAATGGCTCTACAGCGATGGAAGAAATGCAGCTATTTTCCTCAATAGAGCGGTATCTCACTTCTTATACACTCCTATATCTATCAATCATGACAACAATGCTCTCTACTCCTCCGTTTGTCTGCTTATTCCCGAACAGAGGGAGTGACACATAAAAGCTAAGCTGCAATTACTGATAGCCAGAGCTGTGGAGGTTGGGCTGGGTTGCCAGAGCTGTGGAGGCCAATCGGCCACCAGAGTTGCTACAAGTAAAGATGGCCGAAGACTATCAAGAGACCACTCAGGCGAGTGTTGATGAGTGATGACAGTGAAGATGGTGGAGACAAGGCGACTTAGGGATTTTAGGATTAATACATTTACGGGATTTTGGGTTCAATAACTATTTTTTTTCTTTATATAAGTAGTAAATTTCCAAGATTTCCCATTATATTAAACTTTATCATTATCACCCCTATAAATTTTTATAAGTTCAAAGTTTTAATTTTTTTTATATACACCCTTATAGACATTTTCGCAACGCGCAGGATGCGCATGTTGCTAAATTTAATAGTTTGCGCGTTGCTAAATGTTAAATTTCACAACGTGCATATTTTGCACGTTGCTAAAAGTGAATTTCAATAATCTTTCACAACATACACAAATTGCATGTTGCGAAAAACAACATTCAGCAACGTGCAAAAGTGCGCGTTGCAAAAACTCTATTGTCATTGCCTATTTTTCTTGTAGTGTATTTTGTGTTTTGCATTGCATTTAAAAAAAATGTTGTTAACAAAACTAACCAATAAATCTATTAGTTTGAGAATAATTGAGTAGAGAGTTCATCATCTCTTAATAAGCGTTCTAGATTTATTAGATCAAGAATGATAGAGCACGGAGTAAGTTTTTGACCTTTTGAGACGAATTCTAACTAACTTGATGACTAGAATAACATCAACTCAACCTCATAAAGCCATGAACGAATGCCACATGGTAAATCACCTATGAGAACAATATGGGGACGTGTGCTACAAGTTGGGATTATCATTACATTTAAAAGTCATGTTATGATAATCACGGAGAATCCAACATCAACATGCCTATTAGGATAAGGTAAGAGAATCTCGCATTCCCACATCCTATGATGATGACTTGGTCATGAGGCCAAGAACCTAGGAACAGAGACTCGACTTTACGTGTGTTGGAGAGATAAGGTTGGAAGGCTAAAAGTGTGTCTACGCCTTTGTATGAGCATGCATCATATCATGCATTCATGCATGCATATATGGCATTAGCATCTTTGTTTTGTAGCCATCATAGCTCAGGTTAGACGAGGTAGGCATTTGACAAGGTAAGAAGAACTAGCCATCAAAATGGTCCCCACCCAACAACAACAATGAGATGGTTCAAATGAGGGCTAACATCACCGTGCTCCAACAATAGATGGCCCAACTCATTGAATCACTTCAAAATGGGTCCAACTACTTGAATCAGTCGCTGCCCGAAGGTGATGGTGATGATGGGACTAGCCAAGGCAAAGACGGGGGAGGGGGGGGTGGGAGAGGAAAGCCCAGCCAACCCAGATGAGCCCGAATTAGTCAGGCAATTGACCAAAGACATGGAGAAAGTCTAATCCATCTTGAAGAAAAAATGACTGAAAGGGTTCGAAGACCTAGATGACATTCTACTCATTAGGGACAATGAGTTGCCACCAAAATTCTGCCTATCGGACTTGCCCAAATTCAATGGAGAGAGCAATCCAAAGACATACTTTAGACAATATGCAACTATCATGACCACCACTCCTTTATCAAAAGAGCAAATATTGAAGTACTTCATGCTGTTCCTAAAGGATGATGTAGTTGTATGGTACCATGACCTCCCTAAGAGAGTTCCAGTGGACTGGGAAGAGCTATTTGAGTAGTTTGCGGAGCAATATCATCATAATACCTAACTGAGGGTAACCTTGAGGGATTTGAAAATGACATGCCAAAAGCCTAATGAGACCTGCTTAGAGTATCTAGTCCGTTAGAGGGCCAAGGCTGCCAAGATGACCACTAGGCCCATGGAGAAGGACTAGGTTCGTATGGTGATCAATGAAGCCCATACCCTTATTACTGATAGACTGGTAGGCTTTCCTATCAAAACTTTTGAAGACCTATATGATTCAGGCATCCAATTAAAAGATTTGGAGTCAAGGTAGAAAAGACAACTACCCTATAAGAAATCAAAGGTAGTATCATCAAGCTAGTGGGTCTAGCATGAAGCATGTTGAGGTGAAGGCAGTCACCCAGGAAAAGGAAGTTTCATCATTTGGGAAGACCATTATCCAAGATCTTTGCAAGATTGAGAGCCAAAGGGATCTTGTAGCCATTTCTACTAAGAGAGCTTCAAAATCCATTGTCTAGGAATTGAAAACATCATCAGAGATGTGAATTCCACCAAATGACTGGACACAAGATCGATGATTACACTCGTCTTTGCCATGAGATTCATAACTTGATCGACAAGGGCCAAATTCATAACTTGATCGAGAAGTAATTCACTACCCAATTACAACTGAGTACCTCCTCCAGCAGCCAACATGATTGGGTCAGGCTTGACTGAGGAGCAACTAAAGAAAGTAGATCTAGTAAAGCTGAGAGAGCTAAGAGAAAGGAGAAGTCCAAGCTTGAATAAGCAAGAAAGGTGGTCATAAAGGAGAAGCCCAAGGTTGATGAGCCTAAGGTTGAAAGGCCCAAGGAGGAAAAGCCCAAGGAGATCATTGAGAGGGTAGAAGATTAGCCAATTCCTTTTATAGCCTAGATTTTCACTAAGAAGGGTGGATAGACTAACATTATAGTAAAGGGAGTCAAGAGAATCTTAGAACTTTAATTTGTGTGCCTCAACAACCATAAGGAAGAAGAATAAGAAAAAGTAGGTAAAGAAGAAGTTGAGATGGAAGATGAAGTTGCATTTTCCAAGAAAAAGTCCATATCATCAAGTGCTTATGCTAAGAAGTGGATGGCTAGAAAGGGGCTAGAAGTGGCCCACCATCTAAAAGGGTTAAGATGAAAAAGGGTAGTGAAGCTAGGAAATGGAAGCGAGTTGAGAACCTTGTAGGGAGAGAGAGTTTACCCAGAAGGTGTAAAGAAGTAAGAGTCATGAGAATTTAGGATGATATTCCTAAAGTTAAGACCCTTCCAAACTTTTGGGTTGACTTTAGTAGTGATAAAGAAGTGATAAGTGTCTATTTATATATCATTTTCATATCAATTCGTCCATGTTTCTTTGCTATATTCCTTGGTATTTTTATGTTTTTGTGTGGTTTTGATGTTTGTAGGAGTTTTGGAGCAACTTGCACAAAAATGGAGTAAAACCCTTCATTTTCACCTCTGCTAGTCAACCATCTTCTCGGATTTATTTGTATTGATATACAATGAACCCGATGACATATTATATACCGTTGGAAAGCTCTCAAAGTCTATTTTCTGGAGAAATTTACGGTTTATAAATCCATTCAGTGTACCAAAAGTTGGAATCAAAACAGTGTGAGATGTATAGAAATATAATTCCACAAGCACTGTAGCATGTATAATACGGGGCACTGTAGCAAGTCACTGTAGCAGAGTAATTAAACACATTTTAGGGTTTTATTTTCATAACTTGAAGAGGGGAGAACGTGGTAGAGGCTGCTGCTCCGGAATTCTTTCATCTCTTGGAGTTCTTGAAGGAGAAAGGAAGCTTGGAAAGAGGAAGAACTACAATCCAAAGAGAATTACATCAAATTTGCTAAGTTTTTCCCTTCCCTTTCATTTTCTGGAATTTCTCCATGTTGTATTGTATTTACCACGTTCTTAAACATGTGTAACTGAATCTGAATTGGTTGAGGTGATTTCAAAGCCCCTGATATGGTTCTTGTAAGTTGATTGTGTAAGGAATTGTTATCCAATTCTCTAATTGAAGTTGCTTGTATTCTCCCATATTTAATGCTTATGATTGCTTGCTGATTGTATTTGAGTGGCCAACTGAATATAATCTGGTTGTGATTTATTGCTAGACTAGAAATCTTGATCCGTAATTGTCTTGAATTTCTAATCATTAGTAGCAAAATTGTGATCAGAGATTACAATTGGAGAATATAACCTAAGTTAAATAATCCGAGCTTGTGTGTTTATTGCTTAGATCAACCTATCTTTCTTATCATAATGCATCCATTGAATTAAACTCAGAGAGCTTGTTCTAGGTTGTTTAATGGATAGAGATTAAATAAAGAGCTTGTTTTATTTAACAACAAAGTAAGGAAAGATTGGGGTAATAGAGCTTGTTATTATCTACGGTTGATAACTTCAATGCTGTAATTAGATGACAATTCTACAATTAATTCGCAAATCCATATCTTGTGGTAGAGAAGGATCCCTTAACCAGCTTTCTCCCATTGATTTTTCATTCAAATTTACTTTCTGTTTTGTTATTCTTTACTTGCATTCTTATTTCATTTAGTAAAGCATTCAACAAAAATCCCCCCTGTTTAGTTTATTGTTGCTGGAAATAACAAATTCAATTAGAATCAATCCTCGTGGGAACGATATCTTACTTATCACTTTATTACTTGTGCGACTAGTATACTTGCTAGTTTCGAACGCATCAAGTTTTTGGCGCCGTTGCCGGGGATTGATTTTCTAATCGATTTGTTATTTTGTTTTCATTGTTGATTCATATTTTCTTTGTTTTTCTTTTCTGATTGTTTGTGTTTAGACAACATGGCAGTAAACTTCTATCAATTCAGTAGCGGATTTGAGCCACAAGTACCATGGAGAGTAAATGAGGTAAGCACTCCGAACATTGAACAACAACTTTCTGAGCTAACCTCTCTTGTGGAAAACATGGCTGTAGGAGATATGCAAAAATCTTATGAATGTGGGATATATTCTACGATGGAGCATCCAATCGACATGTATCCAACTTTACAAGAAGAATATATGGAACAAGCCAATGCCATGGGTGGATTTCCAGGACAAACGAGGCAATGGTATGATCCTTTCTCTAGCACTTACAATGCTGGATGGGAAGATCAACATAATTTCAGTTACTGGAATCATCAACCAATCACTCCAAATGTGATACCAAATCGGCCACAAAGTTTCAATCAACCTAGAGTGCAGCAACCATTTCAAATGCAACCACCACCAATGCCACATCCAGCACCGCAACCAGCTTCGCAAAACTCAGGTATGTCTCTCGAAGATATTGTTAATGCACTTGCCACTAACACAATGCAATTCCAGCAGGAAACTGGAGCAAGTATCCAAAACCTGACAAATCAAATAGGACAATTGGCTACTAGCATGAGCAAATTCGAGGGCCAAGGCTCAGAAGAATTATCTTGTCAAATGGTGATCAATCCAAGAGAGAATTCTTGTGCGATAACTTCGCAAAATGGAGAGCAATTAGATGTCCTGCCAAAGAAATCATAAACTGATGAAGAAGATGACACCACTTCCACCATGAACAAAACACTGACTTCTCAGGTAAATCCTATAACTCCCATTCCTTCATATGTTTCTCCTCCACCTTTTCCTAGTAGATTGGCAAAATCGAAGGAGGAACAAGAACAAGAAATCCTGGAAACTTCTCACAAAATCGAGGTAAATATACCACTTCTGGATGCTATCGAGCAAGTACCTCATTATACAAAATGTCTCAAGGAGTTATGCACCAGCAAAGAGAAAGTTAAAAAGAAATGAGAAAGTAAGTGTGGGGGAAGATGTTTCAGCTGTATTGCAAAGGAAAATTCCTCCAAAGTGCAAAGATCCAGGTACGTTCACCATGCCATGCACCATTGCTAAAACCAAGTTTTGAAAGAGTTATGTTAGATTTAGAAGCATCTATTAACATCATACCATATTCTATTTATGCTTCTTTAAATCTTGGACCTTTTGCGGAAATTGGTATTACCATTCAAATTGCTGATCGTTTTAATGCATATACCAAAAGAGTTGTGGAAGATGTGCTTGTGCAGGTGAATCAATTGGTTTTCCCAGCAGACTCTGTTGTTCTTGAAATAGAGGATGAGACGTCTCCTAATCCAACACCGATTCTTTTAGGGAGACCATTCTCGAAAACTGCTAGAATCAAGATTGATGTTCATGATGGCACTTTCACCATGGAGTTTGATGCCAAAGTGATCCGTTTCAATATTTTCGAGGCAATGAGGTACCCTAGTGACTTGCATTCTGTTTTTGCAGTTGATATTATTGATTCTTTGTCACAACAATATTTTGAGTTAACTCGCAAGGATGGATTGGAAATGGCTATTAGTGAGCACATAGGGACAGAAAATTTCAAAGAACCAGGAAGGTTGATACAAGTGTCCAAAGAAATGGAGGAAGCTATGGCATGCTTAGATGAGACTATAGCTATAATCACAAACAGGTATGATGTTTCGTACGTTGAATTGCTTTCATCTAATGAGAAACTTCTTCCTTCTGTGATGAAAGCCAATACCTTGGAGCTTAAGCTACTTCCAGATTATATGAGGCATGTGCTTTTGGGTGACAAAGATCCTTTGCTAGTTACAATAGAAATGGGCCTTGCACCACTGCAAGAAGAGAAACACGTCCGAGTACTTAGAGTTCACAAAACAGCTATTAAGTGGACGATTGCTAGCATCCAAGGCCCAACCATATGCTTGCACCATTTCTTGTTCGAAGAAGGATCCAAGCCCACTAGAGAAGCACAGCGGAGATTGGATCCTCCCATGATGGAACCAACGTCGGGCTGAGGACGTTAAACCAAGCGCTTATTGGGAGGCAACCCAATGTTTTTAAAAAATAAATAAAAAAAAGAAAAGCAAAAATAAAATAAGGTAGTAATGATCAATTTTTGTGTCTCGAGGAGATTCCATTCGCAGGCCATCAAATTGATCAGGTTTTATCTCTCTTTGACATCTGTCTCATTTGTTTTTATTTGTTTTTACTTGTTTTTGACTTCTATTTGTTATTGTGTTGTTTATCTCTTTTATGTGTCTTTAGTTTCGTCTCTACTCTTTTCTTTTCCTTCCTTTGTTTAATTTGATTATTTCGTACTTCGAATTCATTTGTGCAACAGCTTGAGGAAACATCCAAAGGGGAGCTGAAACCATTGCCCGAAGGTTTGAAACGTGCATATCTTGGAGAAGAACAAACTCAATCGCATTATTGGTAATATCTCTCCTTTTCTCTCTTCAATGGATGCCGATATCTTTCTGTCGAACCTTCGTAAATATTTTTCTTCACTTCCTCAAAATGCTGTGTTTAAAATTTATAAAGTACGGATGACTAGACTTTGGGTATTGATGCTCTTAAATGTGCCTGCTGATATCCGATGGCTTATCGAAGCCAAGGTGAGATTGTCCGGTGAGCCGGACATTAATCTCGCAAAATACATGCCTGGTCTAGGAAAGAGCTACTACGCCAAGAGGCGAAGAGCGAAAAGGTTACAAGTATGTTATAAATGTGCTAGATGGAATTGTAACCAGACTTGTCGTTCATTAGGTTTTGCGTCCAGGAATAGAGAAGATAAACTTTCATTTATTAAGAATGGTTTGAGTAATGAGTCGCTGGATAATGTTTTGTTAACTCTCGAGTCACATTCTTGTGGACTTGTTCAGCGTGAATTGCTTAATCTATGGACACAATTTCGTGATGAATTGCAGTGTTATAGTCTAGGGAATCTGACTAAAAACGACCCTGTTTGCCAGTTTATAAGAAAACTGGATGGGAAGCAAATCCCCGACTCATAGAAGGCGTTTCAGCCGTTACTGGACGTAAAACCAGAGGAAGATGTGAGCCACAATCACAACTACTTGTATATTTGAATGTGTGTTGTTGTTGTCGAATTTTATTTTCTTGTTTCGTTTGATCTGATTATCAATGTTGTTTTTGTGTTGTTGTTGTTTGTTGATTTTGTTTGTTTAAATTTTAAGTTTTCTTTTTGACAAACCATATGACTACCCCATGTCATAAGCACACGTGGAGAAAGTATATCTCCATTTTTCATGCACATGTGAGAGACAAGTGTGGAGGTTTTGTCAACCTCCGCTGAAAGTAATCTCTACTTTTCATGCTTCACGTGGGAGACAAGTGTGTAGGTTTTGTCAAACCCCACCGAAAGCATATCTCATTTTTTCAAATCTTGGGGCGATAAATCTGCATCGAGCAACTCCCACCGAAATTATGTCCCCATGTGTCAAATTTGAGAGTTTTACGTGTGTATATATCCATGCTGCATATTTTGAAATGTCATTTTATAACCTGTCTTGCACTTGAATCGCATAATACCTAACGTACATCATTATCTTGCACAAGTTTAGAGCACTTTTAGAAATGGAGAAAACACCAATTCGGCGATTCCAAAATATATGCGTATTTTGTGGATCGCAATTTGGTAAAGATGGAGAGTTTACAACAGCAGCTCTTGATCTTGGCAGGACATTAGCTGCGACGGGTATTCATTTGATTTACGGAGGGGGTAGTCTTGGGTTAATGGGGTGTGTGTCGACAGCTGCATCCTTAGGAGGAAGCAAAGTTCTCGGCATTATCCCTAAACCATTAGCTGTACGAGATATCGTAGGCAACACCATGGGGGAAGAGTTACAGGTTTCTAGTATGCATGAGCGTATTGCACATATGGTCATTAAATCTGATGCATTTATAGCTTTGCCCGGTGGTTATGGTACATTAGAGGAGATATTTCAAATCACCTCTTGGGCACAGCTAAACATCCATCGGAAACCCATTGGTTTGTTAAATGTCAATAATTTTTTTGATGGTTTGTTGTCTTTTCTTGATCAAGCAGTAGAAAAAAACTTCATCTCACAGTCGGCGAGGCAAATCCTGGTTACAGCTTCGACTGCAGGGGAGTTAATTGACAAATTACAAGCATTCGTCTATTCGCCTGATCCAACAATATCTCGGATAGATTGGTTTGGAGAAGGCAATAAGAGGCGTAAACTGGATTTAACGCTCCATCTGTAATCTCTATCAGCTGGTTTGCTTTGTTTTCATTTGCTTTCTTTTTATTGTGTTTATTTGAGTTTTTTTTAGGTTGTTTCTTTCCTCCCAGGTAATATTTTCTAATCTTGGCTTTTAGAGTGGTGGCTTAAAAAGTTCAAGTTCTCTTGAAACGCATTCTGGATTTCTTTAATCCATAATGGCTGAATAAGGAGGCTAACTTCTAAACTTTTTAGACCCATTCTAACTGACTTGTTTGTGTTTGCTGATTTGTTGGACTTTATTATTTTCTGAGTAAGTTTAGTTTTATGTAATTTCGAGAGTTGTGTGTTTTTGTCTTTATCAGTTTCGATTCGAAAAAAAAAAAACATTGTGGAAAAACCTGAGAATGGCAGAATATGGGGTTTTCTTAACTCTTGAAACGCATTCTCTCTCAATAAATCTGTAGTTTGTTTATTTCATGTTGTTTGAAGTGTCTTGTTTCTTGTTTTGTTCTTTCATAATAAAGGTATATAGGCTGGAAACCTTAAGTCTGCGGGTACTGGTCCTAAGGATTGTTGAAATATACAATCTTGACTCAGGTGTAACAACGCCACGTACCTCTTTTCTTGCATTTTGTGGGTCGATGATAAGATAATGATTGAATTAAGAATAACTCTTGGAAAATGATAAATGATGCATGGATCTGTGTGCTTGAAATGTTTATGGTTTTCGCTTTGCTTTGATTCCTTGCGCAACATTGAGCACTGAGCTATTATCACTGAGTTATTTGTTGACTTAGAGAAAGTTTATGTAATTTAAGTGTTTCTCCAGATTTCAATGAATTCTAGAACTTGTTTGATGGTCACTCGAGGCGAAATCCTAGACTGTGCAACATTAGAGAAATGATTTAGGCCATCTTTGGACCGTTTGAGCCTTAATAGCCAACCTTGACTGAAATTGATCCCTAGTTACCCCTTTGAGCCTTTGTAAGCCTTTTTCTTTGTTAACTCACTAAAAGATTTCCTAACCTCAAATGAATTTATTCCAAACAGTTTATTTCTTACCTATGAGCATGTAGATCGTTCACAATTAAATTTTGAGCTATGTTCTGGTTTTGGGAAGTTAGAGGAGGTTGGGATGTGTCATGAGCAATACAAGTGAGTTCTATTGTGTTTAAAAAAAAAGAAAAATAGAAAAAAAAAACCAATCTGTACTTATCGTCCACGTACTTACACATTGAGGACAATGTGTTGTTTAAGTGTGGGGGAGGGGAAGTGTAATAAAAAAAAGAAAAAAAAGAAAAAAAAGAACAAAAGAAGAAGAATAAGAGATCTATACCCTTAAGTGTTCTTAAAAAGAATGAAACAACAAGTGTGGGGGTGTAGTTTTCTTTTGTTTTCTGCAAAAAAAAAAAAAAAAAAAGATTGAGTGTTCTAAATAAGTTTGGGGGAGTAACCTGGTGAATTGAAATGAAGTTGTGTTATAGGGTTGAGCTCTACATAGTCTTGAATGATTTATGTGTTTGTGGGTGATTTGAGCCAAATTATTATC
Source organism: Boswellia sacra (assembly GCA_013180625.2). Classification (NCBI taxonomy): domain Eukaryota; kingdom Viridiplantae; phylum Streptophyta; class Magnoliopsida; order Sapindales; family Burseraceae; genus Boswellia; species Boswellia sacra. Next base: position 72,529 of record SNVD02008556.1, read on the forward strand.
CTTTATCATACCTTCACCCAAGCCAAACGTTACAAGCTTAATAAAGTCCTACTTGATCCTTGGTGTTGTGCATGTCTACATTAGTGGAGAGTGACTTGAAAAGCAGGCCTATGGAGTTCATTTATACACACATCTTCAATATTAAATATGATTCATTTTTATGCATAAACTCATCCGGGTTACAAGTGATTAGGTGAGAATGGCTCTACACACACACACTTGAGGAATTGAAGTGAAGCGAAACTAATCTTTGAGATAAAATTCTTGATCAAGTGCATTATTTTGAAGTTTTCCTTGGGTTATAATTAAGTACAATCTTTGAGGCCTATTTGCAAGATGAAGCATTTGTGTGTTTTAATTTTTTTGTTGATTCTGTTTTGGTTTAGTTTTATTTCATATTGTCGTAGTTGCTCGAGGACTAGCAAAGTCTAAGTGTGGGGGAATTTGATAAGTGTCTATTTATATATCATTTTCATATCAATTCGTCCATGTTTCTTTGCTATATTCCTTGGTATTTTTATGTTTTTGTGTGGTTTTGATGTTTGTAGGAGTTTTGGAGCAACTTGCACAAAAATGGAGTAAAACCCTTCATTTTCACCTCTGCTAGTCAACCATCTTCTCGGATTTAATTGTATTGATATACAATGAACCCGATGACATATCATATACCGTTGAAAAGCTCTCGAAGTCTACTTTTTGGAGAAATTTACGGTTTATGAATCCATTCAGTGTACCGAAAGTTGTAATCAAAACAGTGTGAGAAGTGTAGAAATGTAATTCCACACATCACTGTAGCATGTATAATACGGGACACTGTAGCACGTTACTGTAGCAGAGTATTTAAACACATTTTAGGGTTTTATTTTCATAACTTGAAGAGGGGAGAACGTGGTGGAGGCTTCAGCTCTGGAATTCTTTCATCTCTTGGAGTTCTTGAAGGAGAAAGGAAGCTTGGAAAGAGGAAGAACTACAATCCAAAGAGAATTACATCAAATTTGCTAAGTTTTTCCCTTCCCTTTCATTTTCTGGAATGTCTCCATGTTGTATTGTATTTACCACGTTCTTAAACATGTGTAACTGAATCTGAATTGGTTGAGGGTGATTTCAAAGCCCCTGATATGGTTTTTGTAAGTTGATTGTGTAAGGAATTGTTATCCAATTCTCTAATTGAAGTTGCTTGTATTCTCCCATATTTAATGCTTATGATTGCTTGCTGATTGTATTTGAGTGGCCAACTGAATATAATCTGGTTGTGATTTATTGCTAGACTAGAAATCTTGATCCGTAATTGTCTTGAATTTCTAATCATTAGTAGCAAAATTGTGATCAGAGATTACAATTGGAGAATATAACCTAAGTTAAATAATCCGAGCTTGTGTGTTTATTGCTTAGATCAACCTATCTTTCTTATCATAATGCATCCATTGAATTAAACTCAGAGAGCTTGTTCTAGGTTGTTTAATGGATAGAGATTAAATAAAGAGCTTGTTTTATTTAACAACAAAGTAAGGAAAGATTGGGATAACAGAGCTTGTTGTTATCTACGGTTGATAACTTCAATGCTGTAATTGGATGACAATTCTACGATTAATTCGCAAATCCATATCTTGTGGTAGAGAAGGATCCCTTAACCAGCTTTCTCCCATTGATTTTTCATTCAAATTTACTTTCTGTTTTGTTATTCTTTACTTGCATTCTTATTTCATTTAGTAATCATTCAACAAAACCCCCCCATTTAGTTTATTGTTGCTGGAAATAACAAATTCAATTAGAATCAATCCTCGTGGGAACGATATCTTACTTATCACTTTATTACTTGTGCGACTAGTATACTTGCTAGTTTCGAACGCATCAAGAAGAAGAAATGAGAGTTGAGAGAGAAACACATGAGGGAGAATCACTTAAGGGTGAGAATGAGAATGTATTTTACCATGAGAAGGAAAAGAGAAACCAATTGAGTATACTCTCGAGAAGGGCAAAGAAGTTGCTAGAGAAGAAACTAAAGAAAAAGAAGCCCAACTGATCAAGTATTTAAAGAAAACTTAAAAGAATCCTAGCATTTAGGACTTGTTGATTTCATCCCAAAAGCATAGGGAAGCCATGGTGAAGGCTATGGCAGAGGTGGAAATATCATGGCTACTACTCCAAACAAGATGTTAGCTGCCATGACTAAATGAGAACCCAATGGGGTAAATGAGAACGGTGTGATCACCTCTACCGATGAAGATCTAGGTTTTGAAGGAAGGAATCATAACAAGCCGTTGTTCATCACTATGGAGATTGGTGCGAAGATGTCCTCTTACATCATGGTGGATGATGGGTCTACCATCAATATTGTGCCTATGAAGATATTGCACAAGTACAGCATCAGTAAAGATGAACTTGAGCCTTACGAGATGGTGATCAGTGCTTATGATGACTCAAAGAGGAGTGCCATCGGGATCTCCAAAAGGGTTAGTGAAGACTAGGCCAATTGAAGAATAACAAAATTCACGATCCTTTAGAGTCTAGTCACATTTGATGCTTTGTTGGGATGAGCATAGTTCCATTCGCTTGGTAGAGCTCTTTCCAACTTGCATCAGAAGATCCAATTCAACCTGGATAGGGAGATTGTGACTATTCATGCGTATCAACTATTACATTAATTGCTAAGTGTAAAGGTTGGAGAGATACCTTACATGGGAGGCTTTCACATAACTGTTGTTGACGAAGTCAGCCTAATTATCATTGGGATAATGAAGAAACAATGATATTTGTCAGGAACTAGGCTTAGGAGAAATGGACATGGTTTACCATCCCTTCCAGATTTCAAAGGCTAAACTTCTAGAAGACGTTTGTGTTATAAGCCTGATAGGGAAGAAGAAGACTTTGAGCGTAAGAAAGGGAGTTTCATCAAGTTTGTCAAGGCCCAAGATACAAAGTATGTGGGAGCTGCTGAGCCATGGGTTTTCAATGGAATGTTGAAGCCTGGATTTGAGATTTTCAAAGATATCCTTCAAGCAGGAATCTTTAAAGGGAATGACTTGGTTTAAGGAAATGGAAAAGATGACCATTAAGGAAAAGAAGCCTCAAGATCAAGCACCTCCAATGGACCCGCCCATTAACCTTGTTGCCTTCATCGAGGATGGAATCAAAGATGTATTTTACGAATATGTATTTGTTCTTAACCTCTCTTAAGAAAAGGACATTGTCTATGTCTCAAAATTTAATGCTATAAAGAATCAATTTGCTTACTTGTGTGATGTCTTTCCTAATGGCATTGTGCATTATAATTTGCAATTCACTAGCATATTTGGCATCCATACCATTCAAACTCATGATATTAATCATGGTACAATAAAAAAACCCAAGAACATATATATTGCACTTGATACAACTCCTGAAGAGAGAGAGAGAGAGAGATTTAAAAAACTACTAAACAAACATGAAGAACCTTTGCCAGGTCCTATGATGACATGCTTGGAATTGATAGAAGTATCACTGAGCATACGATTCTAACGTATTCGTACATGAAGTTGGTCAAACAGAAGTTGAGAAGGTTAAAACCAGAATGGGCTCAGAAAATCAAGGAAAAAGTCTCCAAACAGATTGAAGCCAAGTTTCTTGATGTAGTGAAGTATGTGGAATGGTTAGCCAACATCGTGCCAGTGCCAAAGAAGGATGGAAGGGTCTGAATGTGTGTTGATTACCAAGACTTGAATAAGACCCTGCCAAAGGATGTTTTCCTTTGCCTTACATTTATGTTTTAGTGGACAACACTGTCGCCGGTGTGATGTTTTCCTTTGTAGATGGGTTTTTAGGTTACAACTAAATAATGATGGCCAATGAAGACAATATGAAAATGACCTTCATTACAGAATGGGGAACCTACTGTTACAAGGTGATGGTCTTAAAGTTGAAGAATCCAAGGGCAACTTACCAACAAATGGCGATAACACTGTTTCATGACATAATGCATAAGGAGATAGAAGTCTATATGGATGACATAATGGTGAAATCTGACACTTGAGAAGGTCAATTTGAAACTTTAGATAGATTTCCAAAAAAGGTGAATAAGTACAAGCTACGATAAAATCCGAAGAAGTGTGTATTTGGAGTCACCTCCAGGAAGCTATTGGGGTTTGTAGATGGCAAGAAGGGGATCAAAGTAGATCCAGACAAGGTTAAGGTGATTACAGAGATACCATTGCCTAAGAAAAAAGAAGTTCAAGGGTTTCTTAGGAATATCTAATATATCAATCGGTTCATTGCCAAATTGATGAAAGTTTGTGCACCGATCTTCAGGCTTTTAAAGAAGGATTAGTTGATGGAGTGGAATGATCAATGCCAAGAGGCATTTGAGAAGATTAAGAAGTACTTGCAATATCTGGCAGTCTTGAGACCACCAAAACCTAGCAAAAATTTGATTCTCTACCTGGCCCTTCAAAAGGAGGCCATCAGTGCTTTGCTAGCACATGAAAATGAGAATGGTGTGGAGCATGCCATCTATTATCTTACTAAGAAGTTGTTACCATACAAGGTGAAATACAGTTACGTGGAAAAGACCTGCTTAAGCCATGATATGGCTTTCAAAGAGGTTGAGGCATTATTTTCAGTCTTATAAGATTAAGGCTGTGTCAAAAGAGGATTCAATAGAGTATCTTTATGAAGCGCTATCATTGGTAGGGAAGCTAGCAAGATGGTTGGCCCATTTTCAGAAATTGGCATTGAGTAGTTGACCAAGAAGGTGGTGAAAGGAAGAGCAATAGCAGAGTTTTTGGCCATGAATCCGGTTGAAGATGATGAATCATGGGAGTTGGATTTCCCAAATGAACATCTAGGGGTAATCTCAATAGTGGGATGGAGAATGTTCTTTGACGGAGTAGTTAATAGAAATGGTGCTAGAATAAGAGTTATTCTGGTCTCACCAAAAAAAAAAAGTCCTTTTTGCTAAGAAGCTGGACTTTGGAGTCACCAATAATATGGTTAAGTACGAAGCCTGTGCTTTTGGTTTGAAAGTTGTCATTGTAACGGGTATTGATGAAATAGAAGTGTTGGGAGATTCAAAACTAGTCATCTCGTAAGCTAATCAAGATTGGGATCTATAGGAAGGAATGTTGAAATCGTACCTTGAGCACATCAAAAGGTTGATTAGGAGGTTCAAGCAGTGTACCTTCGCCTATCTTCCTAAAAATGAGAATCAGATGGTTGATGCTTTAGCCTCTTTGGCATCAATTTAGGTGAGTACTAAAGAGTTATTGGTGAGACCAATAGTGATATCACAAGCATGGGGTCCTTATTATATGGAACCTCATGTAATAAAGGCCGAAGTAGATAAGAAGTCATCGTTCTATGACTTAAGGAGATACCTGGAAGAGACGATTTTGCCAAATAGGGCTAATGAGGTAACTAAGGTCATATTACGAAGGTTGGCCCAACAATTTACTTACCATCAAGGAGTGATATACAAAAGAATGCCAGAAGGGATGCAATTGAAGTGTGTCGATGAGAAAGAAACTAGAAGACTCAAGAAGGAAATCTATAGTGGTGGACTTGGACCACATATGAATCGACTAATGCTTAAAAAGAAAATAACGAGGCAAGGCTTTTACTGGCTAACCATGGAGACAGATTGTGTCCAATTTGTAAAAAGGTGTCACCAATACTAGATCAATGGAAATTTGATTCACCAAACCATCTTTGGAGCTACAAGGAATATAGCATGTGACCCTTTGCTACATGGGGCATTGACATTGTACGCGAGATAAGGTTGGTAGCTACTAATGGGGCAGCGATATGTGGTGGTGGGAATCGACTACTTTACCAAGTGGATAGAAGTCGAGTTCTGTAGGAAGCTAAAGGTAAAGTAGATAGCGAAGTTCATTGAGAAGACTATCATATGCAGATTTAGAGTCTCAAATCACGTCGCGACTGACAATGGGGTTCATTTATAGGCTAAGACTAAAACCTTGTTTGAGAAGTATGGGATTGAACACCATAAGTCATCTTCATATTGGCCATGAGCCAATGGAGTAATAGAAGCAACTAATAAAAAACATCAAAAGGATGTTGGCCAAGACTGTGGAAACATAGAAAGATTGGACAAAAGTTGTTCTTTATGTTAGAGGGTTATAAAACAACACCTAGAAGTTCAACAGGCATGACGCCCTTCTCATTAATGTATGGTTTCAAAGTGGTGCTACTAATTGAAGTAGAAATTAAATCACTAAGGGTTTTGTTGGAAGCAAAAATTTTTGAAAGATGAAAGCTAGATATCATATGCAACTATACCAGAAACGAGTTGATTGGGCCTTTAACAAGAGAATAAAGGCAAGGAAGTTCAAAGAAGGGGAATTGGTCCTTAAATAGGCTAGGCCAGTAGCGTTTGATTCAAGAGGGTAGTTCAAATCCAATTGGGATGGCCCATTCATTGTGACAAAGGCCATGTCCGGTGGAGCCGTCATCCCATCAGGCATGGAAGGGAATGAATTTTCTAAACCCATCAACACGGACAGGCTGATGAAGTAATATGTATAAAAAAAGGACGAAAAGTATAAGAGGAAAAATAATTATTAAGAAAAACGGAAATGGTTAATTAATGGCAAGAGTTGTCTCGTTGTGCATATATTGTTCAAAGAACAAACGATTGTACTTTTATTAATAAAAGGAAATTGTTTGGAAACAAATATGCTTTTGAAAAGTCTTATTATTTTGCATGATAACAAAAGAAAAGCATATAACATCTAAGCTGACAATAAAACTATCAATGTCGTCTCTACCTCTTTGATGGTCCACGAATAGGTTCGCCATATCACTCACGACACCATCCAGCTTGAATAGAAGGATCAGGAATGGAAGCTTGAAAGGTCACCCAATCCTTATATCAATCATTTGTCTTGAATTCAGGATCCTGAACAAGTTTCTCTCGATGGTCCTATGTGGCCAAGAATCCTTCACATGCTATAAGTAACGAGTGAACAATCTACCAGTACGAAATGCAGTTGGTGAATCCACAGATATCTGCTTAAGCCTATATTGTTGACGCAATCTAGCAGGATCATATAAGGAATTGTAGGTGAACCCCACCAAAGGCACACATGAGATATAGGCCTCCACTATCACATGCTCTAGCCTTCACCATGGACAATGCCAGTGAATTTGAGTGTCTAGAATGAGTAGAACCCAGTCGACCCGTGAAGTACACCTCTCAAGTCTCCTCCTCCTATGAAATCGAGGATTGTAATGGGAAATATGTCTTTTAGGTGGTGCTAGAATGGATAATCTTTCTTATAAAAAAATCTAAAGAAGAAAACAAAGTAAAAATAAGAAAAAGCCTGTTAAGTTGAAAACCTGAAAAGCTGGCTTGGGCAAAAATTAAGGCAAGCCCGCTAAGTTGAAACCCCAAAAAGGTAGCTTAGGTAAATGTTAAGGCAGAGAAAGAAAAAAAGAAAAAGAAAAAGTCCTCTAAGTTGAAAACCTGAAAGGGCAGCTTAGGCAAAAGTTAGGGCCAAAAAAAAAAAAGAAGTAGAAGAAAAAGCCCACTGAGTTGAAAACTCGAAAAGGGCGGCTTAGGCAAAAGTTAGAGCAAGCTCGGTAAGTGGGAAACTCGAAAGAATAGCTTAGGTAAAAATTAAAGCACGAGAAAAAATCGCTAAGTGAAACCCAAAAAGGGCGACTTAGGTAAAAGTTAGAGGATAAATGAAGAATACTTGAAAAAGTAGAAGACTATCACAAAATCTCTGACCTAGATCAATCCTAATGCAATCCAGCTCAATCAATGTTTGAACCAAAATCAAAGGAACGGCCATGAAACTGAGGCCCATATGAGGAATGATAGTTATAAGATGTTGGTCACCGAGACAGTCAAATTAGACCAATAGAAATTATGTAAGAGGGCAAAATTAAAGAGGATAAAACCAATCAGATGAGGTTCCTATCCATCATCTCAAGTAAGGGCATAATAGAAGATAGTGCCACTCTACCACCTCTATTGTGAATGTCCATGGTAGAAATCGAAAAGTCGAAGGATTTGGCAAGATTAGACATTGATGACATCTCAATAGTAGGCAAAATGATGCTCTCCAAGCTGGAGAATGATAACCAAGTATGGCAGAGAATTCCTCATACAAGGGGCAACACTCTTGCTTATTGAAGCAGAAGACAAGATCATGAGGATCCCAGAAGGTCATGCATTCCCTAAGAAAAAGAACATCACACTTCGCATGTTGAAGGAACCTTAGATGGTATAGACCGCTAGACGCAAGTTATTTCCAGTTATCATGCTTTAAAAGCTTTAGGAAAAGCTGTAGGATCTTAAGAGAACCTCAAACATGTTGAAAGTTGTGAAGAAGCATTGAAAAACGTGAAAGAAGACTTGAGAAATAAGAATAAGAAGTGCGAAAAGGCGAAGAGAAACAACGAAGAGGAGTAGCACTTAAATAGTGCACAAAACAAAGCAAAAACGAAAGAAAAGGGAAGACCTCTAGGAGAATTGTCAGTCGGCTGTTTGACCGTCGCCTGGTGGTTCCATGATAGTCGTCTAACAATTATTAGGGTAAAAAGCCCTCTAGCCTCTCCACTCACATGTTTTTCAACTTTTGAGATGCATGTCGACGAGCAATTTTGAGCGTATGATTTTTAGATTTTGCAGTTTTATTCAGAATTAAATTAATGATGATGTAGAAACAAATTTGAACGAATTTGGATGAAGATTGATCAAAATATGCACAATTTTGGAATGAGTGTATGAAGATAAAAAAAAGGAAAATTTTCACTAAGTCTTTGAAAATTTGTTTACATGATTATTTGCCTTTATCATACATGAAAGTTTATGGAAGTTAGATAAATAAAAGAAATCATGAAGGAAGTCGATGGTGACAGTCCTCACTCATCGCCATCATCATCAATATCGAAGGAGAAAATAACAACCTAAGCTTGAAGATGCTCAACCTCCTGCTCCAAACAAGTAATCTCTCGATGACTCGTCTAAACGAAGCAAAAGATTCATATAGTTAGAAAAACTATTAAGATAGAAATCATGCATACATGAAGCGTAGAGTATTACTTTACCTAATATTGATGCGACATTTGTAAAACATATCTATGAGAAGCGACCTGTATGTGAAGGACTCGCTCCATGGAAGATCGTGGAGTGGTGCATTTTATGATTAGTAACTGATTAAAGAATGACAAGAAGCATGAGAAATATATAGTCAGAAGACTCACCAGAATGGTATTCTGTCAAACAAAGGGAATAGGCATGGTCGGATCCTTAGTGATCACATGACTGTTGATCCGTCCACTAGCATCCCATATGTAAATGACATTACTGGGATAAGCCTGGAGGTTACAAATCACGTGGTTGGTTGGAGTAGCTAGAGGTGGACATGGCTGTTGAGTGATAGCAAAAAAGGAAACAAATGTGCCAATACTCGAAGAGGAGACTCTTGATCTCTTCCCATGACAAACAAAAAAGCTACCAGCATGGCTAGACGTAGTAGGAGGATAAGGAGTCTCATTAGTCAACTGACTCGATCTAGTGTGTAACGAGGTAGCTCAAACCCAGACAATGTAAGAAGTCATCATCAATTAGAACTCGATCACATTCAAATGAATCTCGCTTGTGTTGTATGACACCTCTGGCTGTATAACCAAGTCAATCAAATCTATCGACAGAATCAATGGAGAAGGAGGAATCAAATGGCACGATGGGCCTTTAAACCAATCCTAAATAGGATCACCCAATACCACATCATGTTGTTCACACACAGTAGAAGAATGCGGTTGAATAAGAAGACAAACCTCATAGCCACCAACCAGTTTTCCTCAGGCCCTCGCCACTCATAGTGAATCTATAAATAACAAAGAAACATACTAAGATTGTGATATAAATGAAATGTCTTTTACCTTGTCCCAGGGCATCGTGTGAATATAATCACAAAAGAAGTCAAGCTCATGAGACCTCTTGAGCTTTACACAACATGTAGCCTACCTCCTTATCTGTGAGAAAGAAAGGTCCTGACAAGAGGGGAGTAGGGAAGGTAGAACTCCCAACTCTTATTCCCATATTTATGAATGAGATAGAATCAAAAGTGGAATTCATAACAAGTAAAGCATAAAGGCATAGAAGAGAAAGAAATTACCTCGAGAAGTAGAGCAAAACCAGTAATCGAAGTGACTCCTCGACAAGCACGATCGAAACCGATGTACAGTTGGCTAAAGGCAGCACGACCCCAATAGAAATACCTTACTCGGTCAAGATCCCAAAGGCAGGAAGTAGAGTAAAGAAGGTGGTGTTTGATGCATTGACAAATAACATCAAACTGAGCATATATACAATGAAGCTATATGCATACTGATCCACCTCGACTGAGGTCAGGTTGGATCTCCTCTTCCAATACTCATACAGTGTCGCATATAGAATTGTGACTTTATCCTTGACCTTCACCTCACACCTAAGAAGTTGTCGAATCAAGTTTTGCTAATCCATTGAATTTACAATACAGGCGTTAATAGGGATGACCTCACCACCACATGGAAGGCCGATTAGAGTGGCAATATTAAGAGGCATGATAGTCATCTCACTAATCGAAAAATGGAATGTGCCGGTCGTGTCCATCCAACTCTCCCATAAAGCAGTTAATGCTTGGTGATCAATGTCCATCCAACTCATAGAAGCCAGTAGCAGCAATCCTAATTCTAATAGCCTCATTCTCTATCTCTAAAAACCAATTGTGAGCACCAAAAAATGACTCGCATATCTTGTTCTCATGGAAGTCCTAAGGAAAGAAATGGAAGTCTATATTTGAGTACAAGCCTAGAAAATTGCTAGAAATGGAAGTTTAAGGAATGAAGAAGAAGGCATACCTGATTAATCGTGTGGGAAGCCATATCATCAACCACGAGCACCTTAACATTGATTTAGTTAAGATGGACTGGATAACTTGCCATTGGAATGAGGAAGTCCAAACAAACATGTAAGTGAAGACCGAAAGTGAATCAGATGTAGAACAAAGAAGTTACACGTGGTCGTAGCGAAGGGAGGACAAAAAGGCCAAATAACAACCCTTGACTGTCAACCCACAGTCAAACCTCGAGCGGCTGTTGACTGACAGTCAAATGACAATCACATAGTCGGGTGACTGTTTAACGACTAGTCAGTTGTCCCTCTAATGAGGGGCAAAATAGTTAAAGGTCTAGGGAGGAAAAGAAGAAAAGAAAAGAGAAAAAAGAAAGAAAGAAATAGAGAAAAGGAGAAAGAAAAGAGAGAAAAAGAGAGAGAAAGAGAGGAGAGAAAGAGAAAAAGAAGAAAAAGAGAAGAGACAGAAAAGAAAAGAGAAGAAAGACTCTGTATTGACCCTAGGACACCAAAGGAATTTTCGAACAAAACCGATGGTAAGCAGCCGATCATGGCAATAGCCGAACAACTTACAAGGAAAGAAGAGTAACATTAGTCGATAGAATCTTCGGCCATAATCATATGGAAGAATTCCTCAAGAACTAGAACGCAGTTTGCCTGAAGAATGCACTGAACAAGGTAAGAACTTTGAGTTAATTTGAAATCATCAAGAGATGTTTGATATTTTGCAGGAATTTGCAACGACAATGGAAGATCTCCAATGAATCCAAGAATTAATAGCCTAATATGAACTCCTTAGTGAAGGGTCTTATAATTGCAAAATCTAAAGAGATGAAGAACAAAGAATGTTAAAACATAGCGAATCAAGAATTTTCCCTAGTAGACTAGAAGAAATCAACAAGAGAAGTGAGAATACTTAGAAGAAAAGCACGAAACCCAAATGAATGCAAGGACCGAAGAAGATGAAAGAAGCATGAAGAATACTTGGAAGAAGAGCATGAAACCCAAATAAATGTAAAGTCTGAATAGACCAAAGAAGAATGAAGAAAGCCAAAGGCAGGAAGAATGAAAAGGTCTAAAGACTACGAAGCATTGCATGATAGATGTTTTCGTGATAGGCATGTATTTTACCCTAAGAAGTAGGTGCACTTAAGAGTGTTTTAAGCTTTTAGAATATGCATAACCCTAAGAAGAGGCGCACTAAAAAGTGTTGAAAACCCTAAGAAGTAGGTGCACTTAAGAGTATTTTAAGCTCTTAGAATAGACACAAGCACTAAAAAAAGATGTACTGAAGAGTGTTGAAAACCCTAAGAATTTGGTGCACTTGAGAGTGCTTTAAGCCATTAGAATAGGCGCACTAGAAAGTGCGAACAAACCCTAGGAAGTAGGTACACTGAAGAGTCTTAGAAATCCTAAATAGTAGGTGCACTGAAGAGTGTCTTAGCATCGAAATGATGCACTTCATGCATTAGAATGATGGATTTGTCTATACTAGAAGAGTGCATATTGTGAAACATATGGATGCATCTGTCTGCACTAGAAGAGTGCATTGCATGCATTAGAAGGATGCATTTTAGCCCCGTAGTGAGCGCATTAGCCCTTAGATGGGCACTTTAGCCCTCCAATGGGACACACTAGCTCTCAAATGGGCACATTAGGCCTCTAATAGGCACATTAGCCCTTAGATGGGCATGTTAGCCCTCGGATGGGGCATGTTAGCTCTCGAGTAGGCAAATCTTTTTATAACAATAGAAGAAGAGAAAGATGATGAGAAGTCTGATGGAATGAAGATAGAGATGAAGATGAAGATGTCGAGATGGAAGAGGGAAAGATGAGATAAGAATACTTTATCAACCTTTATGTCTTGAAAACCTCTCCAAAGTAGAGGGCAAGCAGTAGGCACAAGATTTTTTAGGCTCGATGATGAAATGAAGATGAATGTCGAGTGAAGGAAATGACTAGAATGCCTTTAGAAGTCAAAAGAAAAAGGTGGCAAGGAATAAGCTGAAGGTCTTGAAAACTGACATGTGATATCAAAAAAAAAACAATTCACAGAAATTAATCCAAAAAGAGTTAATTGATGACTCATATATGTTGTGAAGCTGCAAATGTCTAGTTTTTATAGAAATTTACAGATCGTGAATCGAAATTGAACTCAAAAAGTTTTGTACGATCAAACAGATGAAGGTCAAAAAGCCTACAATGAAAAATGCCAAAATAGGAAGGACCAGGGGTGAATAGTCGCTTAGCTGTCAAACAGCCACCCAACTGTTGACTAACAACCACCCGACTGTCATACAATCATCTAGCTAATGACTGACAGCCGTTCGGCTATCAAATAGCTGCCCACCTGTTGGTCCTGTAATTTTGGAAATTTTTATTTAAAACCTACTTTTTTTTTTTAATTTTGCTTCCTTTTTTAATTCCAACCCTCAGCTTTATAAACCCCCCTTGGCTCACTTTCCAAGACACCGATTATTGAGAATAATCATCTTTTGTCCCTCTTGAAGACACGCTCGAGAATTTGACAAGTCTTTTCTAATTTAAAGTTTTATTAGTTCTATTGCTCTAAACCCGGAAAGGGTACGTCTTGAGAGCAATTCTCTCTTCTCACTCCTATTTTCTTGTTTACTTTTCTTACTTAGAATAAGCATGATTAGGTTTTATTTTGCTTAGAATAAGTATGTTTAAGATTTAATTTGATTTTTAGAAGCATGCTAGGGTTATTATCGTTTTTTTTGCCCCTTGTTTGTTTTGCGAGAGGGATAAGCGTGTCGAGGTATGTCTACTTTCCCTTATTTATTAAAAGCATGTCTAGGAACTTATTTTTTTGCGATTACTGAGAAACATGCTTTGGAGCACATGATTAGAATCATGTTAGGAGAATTTATATTTACTTTGATATACGATAGGAAATAGCACAGAATAGGTGAGAATTACAATATTACCCATTGAATGTTTTGATTTGGCTATAAGAGCCTTGTTTAATTTCAAATCTTTGAATTAGGCTAGAAAAGCCATGATAATATGAATTATGCTAGAATAGCACTGGGTAGAATGCCATAAAATAATTATCAAATCTAGGTAGAAGTGTCATAATTCTAAATTATGATTTTGTATTGAGTTAATTGATTTGTGAATATATGAATATGCTATAAATATAGCATGTTTAGAAGTGCTATTATATGATGCCATGAAGTGGTGGCGGACTGACACTGATAGTGAGGGACTATCACTTATAATTGAATGACTGTATGAATGCTATTTTTGAAGTGTTTAGAAATAGAATTTTTGAAGAATAATCAATGTAATCCTTTTCCCCTTCCCCCATGTTTGAAGGAATTGCAATTCTATTCTCTTCCTTCTTTATGTGGATGAATATATAATTGTTATTTGATTGAATAATCAACCCACATGTCTAATAAAGATTAAATGGAATGTATGCATAAAATGAACAACTTAAGTGGACTACATAAAAGTAGGAGCTATTTTCGTTTGGTATACCCTAGTGGAGGCCAGATTTTGATATGACTAGGCGAATGGCTTGTACCTAACTTTCTAAACCTATCTCTAAAGGGATAAGGGTAGTTTAAGTCTTGAAGCGAGAGATCGAATTGCCCCTATTCATTCCAAATTGAATAATTAGGTGGCGACTCCATTTCTTCAGACATCCTATGGCTTATTTGTGTTCACTTAAGTCTCAAAAGAGGCTTTGACACAGTGTCATGGTCGTAAACACCCTAGCGAGATGAAAGCTCTGTTCATATTCAACCTATTTATTCAATTGAGAATGAATGGGGTCAGTCTGATTACTCGTTTTAGGACCTAAACTGCTCTCATCCTTTAAAAGATGGGTTCAAGAATTTAGGTATGAGTCATTCATCTCGCTCAGATAAAAATTCAACCTCCACTAGGATATTCCAAATAAAAATAACTAAAGTTATTTTTACAGTCCACTTAAGTTGTTCGTTTTATGCACACATTTTCAATTTTGTCTTCATTAAACAAATAAGATTATTTTCGACCATGACAATTGTATATTCACAAAGAAAAAGGGAGGAGAATAGAGTTACATTCCTTTCAAACATGGTGGAATGGAAGGATGATTACTTTGCTCTTCAACAATAAAGTAAAGTTACTTCTAAACACTTCAAATATTATTCATTCATACATACAATTAAAGCATTCAATAATAGAAAGTGTATTCATGCATATCAAATCAATCAATTCGAAACTTGATAAATAGTGAATTCCTCACCATCATATGTGAGTCTATTTATCGATTATCAAGCCTCTTCAAGCATATATACACTCAATTATCAATAATAGTCCCTCACCATCAATGTGAGTCCATTATCACTTCATGGCATCATTCTAATTATATTTCTAAACATGATATTTATTTAAAATAAAGTCAATCAATCAATTTGTATCAATACAAAGCCATAATCTAAAGTCATGGCACTTATACCTAGATTTGATAATTCTCTCATGGCAATCCCAGCTAATCATTGTAACCATAGTGAATCATAGCATTTCTAGTCTAAACATGGCAATTCTAGCCTCTAATCAATTAATCAATATCAAACATGGCTATTCTAGCCCAATTCAAGCACTCAAGGGTAAACATATTTCTTACCTATTCTGTGATATTTTCTAGTATGCTTTAAAGCAACTGTAAGTTTCCTAGCATGATTCTAATCATGTGCTTTGAAGCATGATTGTAGACATGTGTTCTTAAACATGATTCTAAGCATTCACAAAGAAAATAAACTCCTATCATGATTTTAAATAAGGGAGGGAAAGCGGATTTACCTTGACACCCTTATCCATCTCGCAAAATAAACATAGGTTAGAAGAATTCATAATAACCATAATCATACTTTTAAGCATTAAAATAAAACCTAAAGATGCTTATATAAGGCTAAATAAACCTAAACATGCATGATCTAAAGCCAGAAAAATAAAGAAGAAAAAAGGAGGGAGAAAAGATGATTGCTTCCAAGACGTACCATTTTCGGGTTTAGACCAATCGAACGTATAGAAAGATATTGAACTAGAAAAAAACTCTTTGAATTCTTAAATTCATCTTCAAGAGGGAGAAGAGAGGATTTTGATGTGTGTTGAAAAGTGAGCCAAGTCGAGGTTTATGTAGTTGAAGGGTGCGAGTGAAAAAAGAAGGAAAAATCAAATATGGAAGGTGTTTAACAAAATTTATCAAAATTAGGGGAAGAACAGTCAGTCAGCTATGTGAGGACAATCAATCAGCTATCCTACAACTTTAAGCCGATGGTGGCCCACCAAACCCCTTTATTTCACATTTTCCAATGTAGTCCTCCTTCAACCTTCGTCTGTTCGATCACACATAACTCTTCAAGTTTAACTTATATTTATGATTCGTAAAATTTTGTGAAAACTATACTTCCATAGCTTCTCAATGATATATGATCATCATCAGATTTCTCTTGGATTAATTTTTGTGATTTTTCAAATTCATATTAGTTTTCCAAGCTTCGGTTGGTTTCTTCTCATCCTTCTTTCTTTTGCTTCCAAGGGCATTGCAGTCATGTCTATTGCTCAACATTCATCTTTATTTTATCTTTGAGCCTCAAAAATCAAGTGTCTACAATGGCAGTCTTAGCTCCAAAGGTAGAAGTACTGACTGAGCAGGAAGTTTAGCAAAAGCCTTGGACAAGGGTCAACCTTGGACAAGGGTCTTCCCAAATTACTAAATCTCCTCTGATTCCCCACAGCATTCACAATAACATTTTTGGTGGCTGATCCACCAAACTGATTGAAATTTCCCCCTCCTCAATGTTGCCTTAGAAAACTCTTTTTGTTCTATGCCTTTAAATATTAAATTTCGATCCTTGATTCATGGAGATCCTCAAAAGTCTTCATTGGTATTGCTACCAACTTCTTTCTGAATATCGATAATGCTCCTTTGATAATCATGCAAACCTAATCCTTTTCACTAGGGCGATCAACCATCTGAACTATCTTTTCCCTCTATCAAGCTATATCGATAGCAAAATTTACTCAAGTTCAATCTCATACATGATCATCAAAAAGTTGATAACCTTCTCTTGGTTACTTTCAACTTTTGATTGACCTTTTTCAACAATCAAGGTTTTATGACCTCCTCCTGGGCATTAACTTGGTCTCCTGGTCATTAACTTGGTTATTAAAAGAGATCATGATATGGATTGTATAATGAGTAATTACTATGGTTCTATGATCATTCATGGCTTAATGTAAGAAGTTCATATCCAAATATGTAAAAAGTGGTTGGGAAACCCTAAAGGAAATTACTAAGTTCATATATATGGGCTTCAGTCACAAAGGTCCAACATCCAAGGGCTCCTTCGAGCAAGAGATACACCTTGGGCCGGTCTTTTTTTATACCAAAAGGAATTGCTACGTGCTCAAAGGTGGTGACTATGATGAAAGTCGTTAATGGGTCGAATAGAGCCAAGGATTTCAAACACCAAAGCCATACAGCTAAAGATTAGGCAAGTTGTGCATTGTGTGAAAGCATAGCAATGAAAAAATTAGCATCAGCATAACAAGACAAAGGACTTAGCATTCCCTTCGAAATCAACTTCTCTTATCCCAAGTGGAGTCATCATTCTGAATAGGGCTTTCATCCTGCCAGAGCGATTGTGACCACGACATTGTATCAAAGCCTATTAAGAACTTAACGAAACATAGGACAAGCCACAAAGGCAAGCCTAGAGAGTGAAATGAAAATAAAGTTGCCACCTATTTCTAACCATGGGAAAATTGTGAGTGACAGCAATCTGATCCCTTGCTTCTAGACCTAAATTACCTTCACTCATTCAATGATGGGTTCAAGAAGTTAGGCACTAGACTAAACCTCATCTAGATGTGAATCCAGCCTCCACTAGGGTTTGTTAAGTCTGGGATTTTTATTATATATCCGCATGTGAGGTGTGAGCATGTTATACATTCAAAGAAAGGAGGGAGGAGAATAGAGTTGCTATTTCAGAAAATATAAAGGAATGAGGAAAGGGAATATATCAATTCTATAAATTCATAAAATAAAAGAAAATGTAAAAAGTTGTAGAAAGTCATCCACTTATATTCTCCAAATGACAATAGCAACAAAAAAATGTGAACAGAATGTATCAAATAAAACATCAAAACACAAGCATTAAAAACAACCATCCATAAACTAACACAAATGGGTGAGATAAAACCTAATTAAGTAATAAACCTCTCACCACACCAATGTGAGTCCGCTTATTACTTATTAGATTTTGATTCACCCAATACAAAGAAAAAAGGATGACAACACGGCATCAATTCAAAAGACTAACAAATTTCTAACATTCAATCTAAACACTACATTACATTCATGCCCTTAAAGATAAGCGCAAACCAATGAGACGAAACCAACTTAAGCAATAAATCTCTTACCAACCATTGTGAGTCGATCTGTAACTTATTTGATTCAAGCTCGAAAGATAGAAGTAAAAATAACATGATATTAATTAAAATGTTAATAAATTTTAATCATACTGTGAAGGGGGCTTTCATCCCTCCAGAGCGTTTGTGACCACGATACTACGTCAAAGCCTCTTTTAAGACTTAAGGGAACACAACCGAACTATGGGCACGTCTAGAGAAAGAGGTCGCCACCTAATTATTCAATCAGAATGAATGGAAAAAATCTGATCCCTCGCATCAGGACCTAAACTACCCTTATCCTTTAAGATATGGGCCCAGGAAGTTAGGTACGAGTCTTTTGACCCACCTGAATGCAAATCCAGCCTCCACTACCAAATAAAAATAGCTCGTGTTATTACCTAGTCCCCTTAGATTGTCTATTTTATGTACACATTTCTGTTTTTATCTTTATGGGTCAAGTGGGGTGATTATTCAATTAAATAGCAATTACATATATCCATAGAAAGAGGGAGGAGAATATGTTACATTTTCATCATACATGTGAGGAGGAAAGAGGATTACAACAGTTGTTATTTAACAAATAAAAATATTACATATATTCATATACATTTGAAACTCAATAAATGATGCATTCCTCACCACCATATGTGAGTCTATTCAACGTTTGTTAAGCTTCTTACATGTCCATTTAAACATAGTTTACTAAGACATTTATTCTTAGTAATGGTCCCTCACCATCAATGTGAGTCTACAATCACTTCATGCATCACACAATTACACTTCTTAGTATACAAACATTCATGCATTCATAAATCATACAAAGGCATAATCAAATATCATGGCATTCTAGCCTACATTAGATAAATTATATCATGGCAATTCTACGTATAGCTATTCTAGCATTATTCATATCAATTCATGGCATTTCTAGCTTAATCATTGTTATCATGGCATATTCTAGCCCAATTCAAGCAATTGAAGTTAATCATAGCATCCAAGGGCAAAATGATAATTCTTACATATTCTATGCTCTTTTCTGGCATACATCAAAGCGAATATAAGTCTTCCTTAGCATGATTTTAATCATGTGCTCCTAAGCATGATTTTAAGCATTGGCAAAGAAATTAAATTCCTAAGCATGTTTCTAATAAAGAAGGAATAGCAGACTTACCTCGCCACGCTTATCCATCTTGAAAATAAAAAAGGATTAGAACATCTCATAATAACCCTAGCATACTTCTAAGCATCAAAATAAATCCTAACGTGCTTATTCTAAGCATAAATTAACCTAAACATGCTTATTCTAAGCAAGAAAAATAAAGAAGAAAATGGGAGGGAGAAGAGAAAACTACTCTTAAAACGTACCCTTTATGGGTTTAGAGCAATATAAAATGCCCAAAAAATATTAGACTAAAAAGGATTCCTTGGAATTCTCACAAGTGTAGCCCATAGGGAGACAGGGAGGATTTCTAGATACCTTGAGAAGTGTGCCCAATATGTGCTTATATAGGCTTTCCTTGAAGTGAAAAAGTGATAAAAAACTAATATGGGATTTAGATGAATAGTAATTCATGAACAATAATGTGTGAACATTACATCATGAACAGTGCACTACCTATTCTGCCCTTCATATTTTATAATTTTGTAATGCAGTCCCTTCTAACCTTTGTCTATTCAATTGCTTATAACTTTTTGAATTCAACTCTGATTCATGATCCGTAAATTTCTAAAAAAATTAGACATTCGTAGATTCTAAAGGTACATGGCTCATCATCAAATTCCTAATGGATGAATTTCCATGATTTTTTGAAGTTATATATTAGTTTTTGAGACTTTTCATCTGTTGACCCAGGTATGGCAACCCAAGAGGGGGGGTGAATTGGGTTTTTATTTATCAAAATGGATTTGTAAAACTTTTCTTTGAAGATCAAAATTATATAACTCTTTCTTTGAGAATAAAGGTGAAGAAGATGAAAATAGAATGCAATCAAGAGAATAGCAATAAAGAACAATCACAAGTGCAAGTTAATGTAAAGAGGATAGGGATAGAGAGAGTGCAAACTCAATTTACGTGGTTCGGCAAACCTTGCTTACGTTCACGGGCTCCTAGCTCCACAAGCTAAGCTTTCCACTAAGTTGTAGAAATCTTTACAACTTGCTTGATGAACAACCTCACCAAGACTTTTTCCTTCAACCCTTGATAACACCACACCAAGAGTTCTTCTTGATGAACAACCTCATCGAGGCAACTTACTTAAACTCTTGATAACACCACACCAAGAGTTCTTCTTGATGAACAACCTCACTGACACATCCGAAAAAAGGATTGTCTCCCAAGTATAGGAGTGTCGAAGTAATAATCCCGGTGAGACCGAGGTCGATCCACGAGGAAGGGAATTTTAGCGTTACAAATTATAAGATAAGCAAATATGATATGAATAATTCAAAGAAATGACAAGATAATATCAATAAATATGTAAGATGGTAGGCGGTATTACCGACCATTCAAATATAAAACAAAAAGCAAGAGGAGGTAAAACCATCCATGGAAATAGGTGGTATAACCAACCATAGTAAATTAAAGAACAATTTCATAAGGTGGTAGAACCTACCATAGAAAATAAAATAAAAAGTTCATAAAGAATAGAATAATTAAAATACAAGAGGAATTAACACAACAGCAATGAAGGCTAAGGTTAGGGGATCCGCCCTTGATATTTCAAATAGGGATAATTAACCCATTTTAGTTATATGAATTATATTTGTTTCATTACCAATATTTATACCACTTCTTGTAAATGGGTTCAAGCATCCAATGTGCCATCACCATATGTCTACAACAAATCAAGGTTCCTAACTAGATTTGTGTCGGTAAGAAAGAACCATACATCATCTAGAAAGGATCCAAGCATTTGATGTGCCAAGGATTGTCGACAATGGATCAAGACCTCCACTTTACGAGTGGTGTCAAGATTGATTAAGAAATTAAATATAAATCATATTGAATAAACATTATAAGATTAAGATTATTAAGCACATATTAAGGGTTAGAGAATCCTTATTCTCATATTAAGAGTTTCACCCTTTCACCTTAGCAAGAGAGAAATTAGAAGAACATTAAAATAGAAAGAAAATAAAATGTAAGAAAAAGGAAATTCATTAATAACATAAACACACAAAACACAATACAAGATCCTAGCCAAAGCCAAAATGTTCCAGCCAAGGCCAAGATGCCCTAATGGGTCACAAGGCACCTCTATTTATAGATACATCCAGGGGCAAACTTGTCAAATTACAAGGGCATAATTGTCAAATATTAGTTGTAAATATC
This sequence comes from Boswellia sacra, assembly GCA_013180625.2. Classification (NCBI taxonomy): domain Eukaryota; kingdom Viridiplantae; phylum Streptophyta; class Magnoliopsida; order Sapindales; family Burseraceae; genus Boswellia; species Boswellia sacra. Next base: position 94,128 of record SNVD02008556.1, read on the forward strand.
TTTGACAATTGGGATCATTAGGCACCGACTTTGACCATCAATTTTGACATCGAAATGTTGTGAATTTTAATCACATGTCTTCATGAAAGTTGTAGATATTTCTCTCAGCTTTCTAGAACATATTGATTTGCACAATTTGGATACGTATTTTGAGAGATACGGTCCAAATACTGAGGCCTGGTCAGACTGGGCCGAGACTGTAGATGGGTTCATTTCAAGCCCAATTTTGGTCCACTAAGAGCCCGAATTTGATGATGCTTGTGAAATGCAATCTTGTAGACAATTAAATCAGCTTTCCAAAACATTAAGAATTGCACCATTCTGATCTATAAATAGAGAGTTATGCCCATTTTACCGAACCTGTAACAAAACCAAAATTAAGAGAAATTAATTCCAAAGATGCAAATGCTACAAATATGCTTAAGTTGAGGAATTTAATGACACTATTAATGCAATATGATGAACTAAACTCTTATTAAACATGCATATTTAAGTGTTCATCACACCCCCCAACTAGCTTATTGCTAGTCCCTAGCAATTAAAGCGTTATTATTTAGAAGTGATTTATAGAATTTTACATCCAAGGTGGTCATTATTGCACTCTCCTTGATTTTATCCAAATAAACAAACTCTCAACTGATTTTTTTTAAATGACTCATGTACCCTTCAGTCAAGATATCCACAAACCTTCTTTTTTTGTGCTCAGTTGACACATGACTATGGGGCTTATTAGAAATAAGTCCATATCGGTTCTAGTATTTGTTAAGGCTAACAACCTTAGGTAGGGGGTATTCATTCATTTTATACATTTTTTTTTCTTTTTTTTTTTTTTTGAAAGAATGCATCTTTAACCCATGTAGCGAGCCTTAGGCTAATGACTCCCAGACCAGTTGGCCTTAGGGCATTAGGTGTTAAGACACCCCTACGAGCTTAACGACTCGGGTTGCCGATGCTTTATTTTTGCTTAGAAACTTGTGGATAGTGCAATGTTCAATCCCATTAAGCTTTCTCCTTAATCCATGTAGCGAGCTTTGGGCCAATAGCTCCCAAACCAGTTGGTCTTAGGGTATTAGGTGTTGAGGCACCCCTCGGGCTTAATTGCTCGAATTAAGGAGGCTACAAGACCAAACTTATCCACCATTGCTTTCTCTCTTTTTTTTTTCATTTGTTCATTTTTTCATGTTTTTTTTTTTTAACTTTCCCCTTCCTTTTGTTGTTATCCTTAAACAAAACAAAAGAACTCAAATATTGCAATATTTCATTTCGCCACCCACAATCATACATCAAGGTATGTATGTGTGTGAGAAAGATTCATAGATACTTGCTTAATGAGCATATAAGCACACAATTTATTAAATGATAAGGTTGTGAGAGTTCATAGATTTGAATGATTCAAAGTGAAATGAATAAGACCTCCTTGTTATAAAATTCAAAAATCAAGACTAAATAATATCAAATAAGTCTTAAAAAATGCAAGAATAAAATGACAAATTGGTTAGAATGGGTTTCAAGAGTTCAAACTGGTCCTCCCTACTCTGCCATTCCTGACCCAGAATGCGTCTCAAGAGGATTTGAACTCCTTACACCGCACTCTGAATCTAATTACTAACTCGCTTTTTTTTTGGAAGAAAAAATAAAATTTCAAGACACACTTATGTCTACTATCCTTCCCCCCAAACCAAATGAAACATTGTCCTCAATGTTTAAATGTAGAGAGATAAAGTATAGGAGACATTACCTGAAGCTTCTGTTATTCAATAGAGATGACCTGAAAGACTCATAAAATAACATGCTAAAAATAAAATAAAATAAAAGACAAGAAAAAAATTACAAACGGAGATTCAGATCCAATTTGCACTTTTTGTTTTGCCCTCCTGCCCAATTAATTTGAGTACTAGCTGGGTCAGGTTCATACTCAACTTCTTGTTAATTTGTCAAGTAGCTCACCAGCAGAAGTGGCAGAAATAAGGATCTTTCTCGCTGAATGAGGGATAAAATTTCTGTTCCACAGCTGCATCAACAAAACTTATCAAAGGATCAAAGAAATTTTTAACATTCAACAAGCCTGTGGGTTTTTTATGGAGATTCAGTTGGGCCCAAGAGGCAATTTGAAAAATTTCTTCAAGAGTGCCAAAGCCACCTGGTAAAGCAATAAAGGCATCTGAATTGATGAGCATATGTGCCATGCGTTCATGCATAAAGGAGACCTGTAACTCCTTCCCAACCGTTTTTCCAACAATGCTTTCTACAGCCAAAGCTTTAGGAATAACTCCTAACACTTGACTGCCTCCTACATGTGCAGCTGTTGATACGCAACCCATTAACCCGAGGCTACCTCCCCCATTAACCACATGAATCTTTCTTTCAGCCAGTAGCCTACCAAGATAGTTTGCTACTTCTACAACCTCTCACTTTTACCCGGTCGAGATCCGCAGAATACACATATCCTTTGGATTCGACGTTGTGAAGTTCCCTCCATGTCTATGCAACTCTCTAACTATGTGTGAAGAAGAGAACAAGAGATGTGGTATTTATGGAGTGCAAAAAGGTATGCTAATGATGACATCTAAATAGGTAGCTCGGTTGCTTTTTGAAAAATATGACAATAATGCATAGAAATTCAAAAAAAGATGATGAAATAAGACACCATAAGTCAAACAAAAGATACAAATTCAAAAACGACAGCTATATGGTATTAAAATTCAAAAATGATGGCACGCATGCATATGTACAGGTAGTTGTGACTGTGGCTCACATCTTCCTCTGGTTTTACATCCAGAAACGGCTTAAACACCTTCTATGAGTTGGGGATATGCTTCCCATCCAATTTTCTTATAAACTGGCAAACAGGGTCGTTTTGAGTCAGATTCCCAAGACTATAGCATTCCTGCTCATCTCGGAATTGTGTCCACATATTAAAAATTTCACGCTGCACAAGTCCACAAGAATGCGTCTCAAGAGTCGTTCGGATATCATCCAAAGACTTCTTACTCAGTCCATTCTTGATGAACTGTAGTTTATCCTCTCGATTGTTAGACAAATATCCCAAGGAGCGGCAACGCTGGTTACAAGTCCATCTTGCACATCTGGGACAAACCTGGCATATGGGAAACAAGATTATCTGAAAACTCACAAGAGAATCGAACCTTGGCTTCAATTAACCATCTTAAATCAGCAGGAATACCCTTACGCATCAACAACCTTAGTCTTTCTGCACGAGCTTTATAAATTTTAAGCAAATCATTTTGAGGAAGAGAGGGAAAATGTTTGTGCAATTTTGAGAGAATGGTCTCCATGTGAAGAAAATGAGAGAGAAGAAAAGAAAATGGATGCAAGGTGAGCAACAGTTTTTAGGGAACTGAAAAACCGACTTTAATAGTCACGGAATACCGTATCCGCCACTTGACCGGGGAAAAATCAATCCTTAAAAAGGATCGACTAAAGCAATGGACTCTTCATTTTGGTCAAAATTTTCAAAGAATAGTTTTAACCGTTGTCCATTAACTTTAAACACATGACCATTCTTTGGGTTCTCAATTTCAACTGCTCCATGAGGGAAAACATTTTTAACAATGAAAGGCCCAGTCCAACGTGACCGAAGTTTACCAGGAAATAAATGCAACCTTGAATCATACAAAAGAACTTTTTGTGAAGGTTCAAAAGATTTTCTAACAATAAATTTATCATGAAAAACCTTCATTTTTTCTTTGTAGATTTTAGAATTTTCATAAGCCTCATTCCTGATTTCTTCAAGTTCACTCAGTTGGAGTTTTCGTAACTTGGAAGCATCATTCAAGTTTGTGTTAAATGTTTTAATGGCCCAATAAGCTTTATGTTCAATTTCCACTGGCAAGTGACAAGGTTTTCCATAAACTAATCTATAAGGAGACATTCCCAGTGATGTTTTGAAAGCAGTTCGGTAAGCCCAAAGTGCATCATTAAGTCTTAAAGACCAATCTTTACGATTTGGGTTAACCGTTTTTTCTAAGATCTGTTTTATCTCCCTATTAGCTAATTCAACTTGTCCACTTGTTTGTGGGTGATAAGGTGTAGAAATTTTATGGGTTATTCCATATTTCTTCATTAAATTTTCAAATGGTTTGTTACAAAAATGTGTACCCCCATCACTAATAATGGCTCAAGGAATCTACTTAAGATATTCTCCTTCAAGAATTTGACAACTGTTTTGTGATCATTGTTTCGACATGGAATTGCCTCAACCCATTTTGAAACATAGTCCACTGCAACAAGGATGTACACGAAACCAAATGACGGTGGAAAGGGTCCCATAAAATCAATACTCCAACAGTCAAAGATTTCAACGACAATAATGGGATTCAACGGCATCATGTTTCTTTTTGAAATAGATCCCAATTTTTTACAATTTTCACACGTTTTGCAAAATGCATGTCAATAGTCAAACTACTCAAACACTAGCAAATTTTTCAAATTGCCTCTTGGGCCCAACTGAATCTCCATCAAAAACCCATAGGTTTGTTGAATGTTAAAAATTTCTTTGATCCTTTGATAAGTTTTGTTGATGCAGCTGTGGAACAAAATTTTATCCCTCATTCAGCGAGAAAGATCCTTATTTCTACCACTTCTGCTGGTGAGGTACTTGACAAATTACAAGAAGTTGAGTATGAACCTGACCCAGCTAGTACTCAAATTAATTGGGCAGGAGGGCAAAACAAAAAGTGCAAATTGGATCTGAATCTCCGTTTGTAATTCTTTTTCTTGTCTTTTATTTTATTTTTAGCATGTTATTTTATGAGTCTTTCAGGTCATCTCTCTTGAATAACAGAAGCTTCAGGTAATGTGTCCTATACTTTATCTCTCTACATTTAAACATTGAGGACAATGTTTCATTTGGTTGGGGGGAAGGATAGTAGACATAAGTGTGTCTTGAAATTTTATTTTTTCTTCCAAAAAAAAAAAAAGCGAGTTAGTAATTAGATTCAGAGTGCGGTGTAAGGAGTTCAAATCCTCTTGAGACGCATTCTGGGTCAGGAATTGCAAAGTAGGGAGGACCAGTTTGAACTCTTGAAACCCATTCTAACCAATTTGTCATTTTATTCTTGCATTTTTGAAGACTTATTTGATATTATTTAGTCTTGATTTTTGAATTTTATAACAAGGAGGTCTATTCATTTCACTTTGAATCATTCAAATCTATGAACTCTCACAACCTTATCATTTAATAAATTGTGTGCTTATATGCTCATTAAGCAAGTATCTATGAATCTTTCTTCACACACACACATACCTTGATGTATGATTGTGGGTGGCGAAATGAAATATTGCAATATTTGAGTTCTTTTATTTTGTTTAGGATAACAACAAAAGGAAGGGGAAAGTTTAAAAAAAAATGAAAAAAAATGAAAAATGAAAAAAAAAAAGAAAAAAGAGAGAAAGCAATGGTGGATAAGTTTGGTCTTGTAGCCTCCTTAATTCGAGCAATTAAGCTCGAGGGGTGCCTCAACACCTAATACCCTAAGACCAACTGGTTTGGGAGCTATTGGCCCAAAGCTCGCTACATGGATTAAGGAGAAAGCTTAATGGGATTGAACATTGCACTATCCACAAGTTTCTAAACAAAAATAAAGCATCGGCAACCCGAGTCGTTAAGCTCGTAGGGGTGTCCTAACACCTAATGCCCTAAGGCCAACTGGTCTGGGAGTCATTAGCCTAAGGCTCGCTACATGGGTTAAAGATGCATTCTTTCAAAAAAAAAAGAAAAAAAAAAGAAAAAAAATGTATAAAATGAATGAATATCCCCTACCTAAGGTTGTTAGCCTTAACAAATACTAGAACCGATATGACTTATTTCTAATAAGCCCCATAGTCATGTGTCAACTGAGCACAAAAGGAGGTTTGTGGATATCTTGACTGAAGGGTACATGAGTCATTTAAAAAAAATTCAGTTGAGATTTTGTTTATTTAGATAAAATCAAGGACAGTGCAATAATGACCACCTTGGATGTAAAATTCTATAAATCACTTCTAAATAATAACGCTTTAATTGCTAGGGACTAGCAATAAGCTAGTTGGGGGGTGTGATGAACACTTAAATATGCATGTTTAATAAGAGTTTAGTTCATCATTTGCATTAATAGTGTCATTAAATTCCTCAACTTAAGCATATTTGTAGTCCTTGCATCTTTGGAATTAACTTCCTCTTAATTTTGGTTTTGTTATAGGTTCGGTAAAATGGGCATACCTCTCTATTTATAGATCAGAATGGTGAAATTCTTAATGTTTTAGAAAGCTGATTCAATTATCTACAAGATTGCATTTCACAAGCATCATCAAATTCGGGCTCTTAGTAGACCAAAATTGGGCTTGAAGTGAACCCATCTACAGTCTCGGCCCAGTCTGACCAGGCCCAGTATTTGGACCGTATCTCTCAAAATACTTGATCCAAATTGATGGTTCAAATCTTTGCTAATGAATCCCAATTGTCAAAGATATTTACAACTTAATTTTGACAATTATGTCCCTTGTAATTTGACAAGTTTGCCCCTGGATGTATCTATAAATAGAGGTGTCTTGTGACCCATTAGGGGCATCTTGGCCTTGGCTAGAACATTTTGGCTTTGGCTAGGATCTTGTATTGTGTTTTGTGTGTTTATGTTATTAATGAATTTCCTTTTTCTTACATTTTATTTTTTTCTATTATAATGTTCTTCTAATTTCTCTTTTGCTAAGGTGAAAGGGTGAAACCCTTGATATGAGAATAAGGATTCTCTAACCCTTAATATGTGCTTAATAATCTTAATCTTATAATGTTTATTCAATATGATTTATATTTAATTTCTTAAACAATCTTGACACCACTCGTAAAGTGGAGGTCTTGATCCATTGTCGACAATCCTTGGCACATCAAATGCTTGGATCCTTTCTAGATGATGTATTGTTCTTCGTTACCGACACGAATCTAGTTAGGAACCTTGATTTGTTGTAGACATATGGTGATTGGCACATTGGATGCTTGAACCCATTTACAAGAAGTGTTATAAATATTGGTAATGAAACAAATATAATTCATATAACTAAAATGGGTTAATTATCCTTATTTGAAATATCAAGGGCGGATCCCCTAACCTTAGCCTTCATTATTATTGTGTTAATTCCTCTTGTATTTTTAATTATTCTATTGTTTATGAACTTTTTATTTTATTTACTATGGTAGGTTCTACCACCTTATAAAATTGTTCTTAAATTTACTATGGTTGGTTATACCACCTATTCCCATGGATGGTTTTACCTCCTCTTGCTTTTTGTTTTATATTTGAATGGTCGGTAATACCACCTACCATCTTACATACTTGTTGATATTATCATGTCACCTCTTTGAATCATCCATATCACATTTGTTTAGCTTATAATTTGTAACGCTTAAATTCCCTTCCTCGTGGATCGACCCCGGTCTCACCGGGTTTTATTACTTCGACACTCCTATACTTGGGAGACAATCCTTTTTTCGGATGTGTCAACTGAGCACAAAAGTGTGATGAACACTTAAATATGTATGTTTAATAAGAGCTTAGTTCATCATATTGCATTAATAGTGTCATTAAATTCCTTAACTTAAGCATATTTGTAACATTTGCATCTTTGGAATTAATTTCTCTTAATTTTGGTTTTGTTACAGGTTCGGTAAAATAGGCATAACTCTCTATTTATAGATCCGAATGGTGCAATTCTTAATGTTTTGGAAAGCGAATTTAATTGTCTACAAGATTGCATTTCACAAGTATCATCAAATTCGGGCTCTTAGTGGACCAAAATTGGGCTTGAAGTGAACCCATCTACAGTCTCGGCCCAGTCTGACCAAGCCTCAGTATTTGGACCGTATCTCTCAAAATACGTATCCAAATTGTGCAAATCAATATGTTCTAGAAAGCTGAGAGAAATATCTACAACTTTCATGAAGACATGTGATTAAAATTCACAACATTTCGATGTCAAAATTGATGGTCAAAGTCGGTGCCTAATGATCCCAATTGTCAAAGATATTTACAACTAATATTTGACAATTATGCCCTTGTAATTTGACAAGTTTGCCCCTGGATGTATCTATAAATAGAGGTGCCTTGTGACCCATTAGGGCATCTTGGCCTTGGCTGGAACATTTTGGCTTTGGCTAGGATCTTGTATTGTGTTTGTGTGTTTATGTTATTAATGAATTTCCTTTTTCTTGCATTTTATTTTCTTTCTATTATAATGTTCTTCTAATTTCTCTTTTGCTAAGGTGAAAGGGTGAAACCCTTGATATGAGAATAAGGATTCTCTAACCCTTAATATGTGCTTAATAATCTTAATCTTATAATGTTTATTCAATATGATTTATATTTAATTTCTTAATCAATCTTGACACCACTCGTAAAGTGGAGGTCTTGATCCATTGTAGACAATCCTTGGCACATCAAATGCTTGGATCCTTCCTAGACGTCGTATGGTTCTTCCTTACCGACATAAGTCTAGTTAGGAACCTTGATTTGTTGTAGACATATGGTGATTGGCACATTGGATGCTTGAACCCATTTACAAGAAGTGGTATAAATATTGGTAATGAAACAAATATAATTCATATAACTAAAATGGGTTAATTATCCTTATTTGAAATATCAAGGGCGGATCCCCTAACCTTAGCCTTCATTGTTATTGTGTTAATTCCTCTTGTATTTTAATTATTCTATTGTTTATGAACTTTTTATTTTATTTACTATGGTAGGTTCTACCACCTTATGAAATTGTTCTTTAATTTACTATGGTTGGTTATACCACCTATTTTCATGGATGGTTTTACCTCCTCTTGCTTTTTGTTTTATATTTGAATGGTCGGTAATACCGCCTACCATCTTACATATTTATTGATATTATCTTGTCATTTCTTTGAATTATTCATATCATATTTGCTTAAATTATAATTTGTAACGCTAAATTCCCCTTCCTCGTGGATCGACCCCGGTCTTACCGGGTTTATTACTTCGACACTCCTATACTTGGGAGGCAATCCTTTTTTCGGATGTGTCAAGTTTTTGGCGCCGTTGCCGGGGAAGGTAAAATTTGGCGTAAAAAATTGTAAGTATTTTCTTTTCCCATTTCAATTTTTATTGCATATGTTCATCTCTTCTCTCCCCATTTCTATTTTTATTTTTTTCTTGCATGTGTTCATCTTTTCTTCCTCATTGCATTAGTTGGTAGAATTGTTAGGAGTCACTCATCTTCTTTAAAAACATGCTCAAACCCAATTGAGAACATAAATGGATTGCATGAATCTTAGGAGAACTTGTGCACAATCATGCATAGTCTTCCCTCATGATGCATTATATTTCAACCATGAACCAGATTTCATTCAATTCTTACCCCACTTTCATGGCCTAGATGTTGAAAACCCATTTTTGCATTTGAGAGATTTTAAAGAGTTTTGCAATATCTATTGTGATCTAAATTATAGCATAAACATCTTTAGATTAAAGCTTTTTCCTTTTTCTTTAAAAGATAAAGCTAAAATATGGCTACAAAATCTTAGGTCAGGATCCATTAACTCATGGGATGAATTGCAACAACAATTTCTTAAAAAATTCTTTCCTCCCTATAGAACAAATACTCTCAAAAATCAAATCATCAATTTCACTCAAAAACAAGGAGAGACCTTTTACCAATGTTGGGATAGGTATAAAGCATTGCTCAATACTTGTCCTCACCATGGTTTGGAAACATGGAGACTAGTTTTAATTTTCTATGAAGGTCTAACACATCAAGCTAGGCAAATGATAGAATTATTGTGTGATGGACAATTTGAAGATAAATACCCAGATGAAGCCATGGATTTCCTAGACTTACTAGCGAAAAATGCCCAAAATTGGAATAATGTTGACACCTATGAGGTGCCAAGAACATCTAGTAGAGGCATTTATAACTTTAGGGAGAATCATGATCTTCATGCTAAATTTGCATCCCTAGCTAGAAAAGTCGAGGATTTAGAAATGTGGTCTATGCAAGAAATTGTTTGTCAAACTTGTAATTGTAGTGATCATCCTACGGATGATTGCCCAATTGTGCCTACCTTTAGGAAAAGTCTCCATGACCAAACCAATGTCTTAAACACTTTCCAAAGATCAAATCCTAATCCTTACTCACAAAAGTTTGGATGGAAAAATCACTTGAATTTTGATTGGAGGAATAATAATCATGCACAATCTTACCAACCTCCCTTTCAATCATGTCAAAATTTTCAAAAAGCTCATGATCATGCATCTTATGAGGATCTCGAAGAAACATTAAATTCATTCATTACAAAGCAAGAGGCTTTTAATAGACAAATTGCTCATACTATGGCGAACTTGAATGATGCCCTTGAAAAGTTTGCATTTGCACTTAGTCCTCATGAGAAAGGTGAGTTTCCATCTCAACTAGAGCCAAACTCCATCAATCCACATGTGAGTAATCCAAGTGGCCAACATCTAGATGAAGATTCGATAAGTACTCTTCATGATGGTAAGGTTGAACATATTCTTAACCCTTATGAGAAAGATGATGAATCAATCTTAAAGGGTAAGGAAGAGGTTAATAAACCTACACCTAACAAGGAAAAGACCGAACCCTCATTTATGCCCTCATGTCATCATGCAAAGGAACACAACCAAAATTTTGACAATAGTGAATTTTTCAAGCATGATGAATTTGAGGAAGCTAATAAGATTAACGTGGAAGACTATATCCAAAATGAGAATTCGTCAAGTCCTTCATAAATTGGGTTAACTAGTTCATTTGAAGCAAATATGCAACTAGTGCCCATTGCTTCTAAAGAATTTTCATTGCTTGATTTTGTACAGGTGAAAGAGATTAAAAGTTGGGAGCCATGTTTCGAAAAAAGGCAGGAAGAAACATCCACACTCAATAATGCATGCTTTAAGGACAAACAAACTCAGATAGTGGTAATCTCTTTCATTATCAATGCCATAAATCATATTGAATAAACATTATAAGATTAAGATTATAAAGCACATATTAAGGGTTAGAGAATCCTTATTCTCATATCAAGGGTTTCACCCTTTCACCTTAGCAAAAGAGAAATTAGAAGAACATTATAATAGAAAGAAAATAAAATGCAAGAAAAAGGAAATTCATTAATAACATAAACACACAAAACACAATACCAGATCCTAGCCAAAGCCAAAATGTTCCAGCCAAGGCCAAGATGCCCTAATGGGTCACAAGGCACCTCTATTTATAGATACATCCAGGGGCTAACTTGTCAAATTACAAGGGCATAATTGTCAAATATTAGTTGTAAATATCTTTGACAATTGGGATCATTAGGCACCGACTTTGACCATAAATTTTGACATTGAAATGTTGAGAATTTTAATCACATGTCTTCATGAAAGTTGTAGATATTTCTCTCAGCTTTCTAGAACATATTGATTTGCACAATTTGGATACGTATTTTGAGAGATACGGTCCAAATACTGAAGCCTGGTTAGACTAGACCGAGACTATAGATGGGTTCACTTTAAGCCCAATTTTGGTCCACTAAAAGCCCGAATTTGATGATGCTTGTGAAATACAATCTTGTAGACAATTGAATCCGCTTTCCAAAACATTAAGAATTGCATCATTCGGATCTATAAATAGAGAGTTATGCCTATTTTACCGAACCTGTAACAAAACCAAAATTAAGAGAAAGTTAATTCCAAAGATGCAAAGACTACAAATATGCTTAAGTTAAGGAATTTAATGACACTATTAATGCAATATGATGAACTAAACTCTTATTAAACATGCATATTTAAGTGTTCATCACACCCCCAACTAGCTTATTGCTAGTCCCTAGCAATTAAAGCGTTATTATTTAGAAGTGATTTATAAATTTTACATCCAAGGTGGTCATTATTGCACTCTCTTTGATTTTATCCAAATAAACAAACTCTCAACTGATTTTTTTTTTTGAATGAGTCATGTACCCTTCAGTCAAGATATCCACAAACCTTCTTTTGTCCTCAGTTGACACATGACTATGGGGCTTATTAGAAAGAAGCCATATCGGTTCTAGTATTTGTTAAAGCTAACAACCTTAGGTAGGGGGTATTCATTCATTCTATACATTTATTTCTTTTTTTTTCTCTTTTTTTTTTGAAAGAATGCATCTTTAACCCATGTAGCGAGCCTTAGGCCAATGACTCCCAGACCAGTTGGCCTTAGGGCATTAGGTGTTAAGACACCCCTACGAGCTTAACGACTCGGTTGCCGATGCTTTATTTTTGCTTAGAAACTTATGGATAGTGCAATGTTCAATCCCATTAAGCTTTCTCCTTAATCCATGTAGCGAGCTTTGGGCCAATAGCTCCCAAACCAGTTGGTCTTAGGGTCTTAGGTGTTGAGGTACCCCTCGGGCTTAATTGCTCGAATTAAGGAGGCTACGAGACCAAACTTATCCATAATTGCTCTCTACTTTTTTTTCACTTTTCTTTTTTTTTTTTTAACTTTCCCCTTCCTTTGTGTTGTTATCCTAAACAAAACAAAAGAACTCAATATTACAACATTTCATTTTGCCACCCACAATCATGCATCAAGGTATGTATGTGTGTTTGTGTGAAGAAAGGTTCATGAATACTTGCTTAATGAGTACATAAGCACACAATTTTTAAATGATAAGGTTGTGAGAGTTCATAGATTTGAATAATTCAAAGTGAAATGAATAAGACCTCCTTGTTATAAAATTCAAAAATCAAGACTAAATAATATCAAGTTAGCTAAAATGAGTTCACAAGATCAAAATAAAATGACAAATTGGTTAGAATGGGTTTCAAGAGCTCAAACTGGCCCTCCCTACTCTGCCATTCCTAACCCAGAATACGTCTCAAGAGGATTTGAACTCCTTACACCGCACTCTGAATCTAATTACTAACTCGCTTTTTTTTTTTTGCAAGAAAAAAGAAAATTCAGGACACACTTATGTCTACTATCCTTCCCCCCCAACCAAATGAAACATTGTCCTCAATGTTTAAATGTAGAGAGATCAAGTAGAGGAGACATTACCTGAAGCTTCTGTTATTCAAGAGAGATGACCTGAAAGACTCATAAAATAACATGCTAAAATAAAATAAAATAAAAGACAAAAAAAAATTACAAACGGAGATTCAGATCCAATTTGCACTTTTTGTTTTGCCCTCCTGCCCAATTAATTTGAGTACTAGCTGGGTCAGGTTCATACTCAACTTCTTGTAATTTGTCAAGTAACTCACCAGTAGAAGTGGCAGAAACAAGGATCTTTCTCGCTAAATGAGGGATAAAATTTTGTTCCACAGCTGCATCAACAAAACTTATCAAAGGATCAAAGAAATTTTTAATATTCAACAAACCTATGGGTTTTTGATGGAGATTCAGTTGGGCCCAAGAGGCAATTTGAAAAATTTTCTTCAA